>JBBPNA010000371.1:0-25460 GCA_038090555.1 Boletus subcaerulescens | reverse complement strand
TATAAATACTATAGCCAAGTAGTACAAGACTCTCCAGTCTTGTTCTCTTGGAGTTTTCCCAGAACATCCTCCCTAGTACTCTTGCGACTACAAACACTAGACCCTTAGGTGGGTTCTGGTTGTTTCAAAAGCTATGACCTGAATGAGTATGACCCCCTAGTACATGAGCTGATCCCACAGGCATTAGTGCCCTTATTCATGCCAGAGAGAGTTGTTGAGTGGCTTATCAATGGGCTTGTAGACAGAGTCAGGAGAGAATGGATTAGGGAAAGGCAACCTACCCCATATCAATGACCAGAATGCCAAAGGAGACAAAGGAAGGTGTGGCAAGCAGCCACTAAGATAAGGGAACCAAAGACAATAGTTCTCTGGCAGTTTGACAATGAACTACAGAACACCCCATCCTTTAGACCACAAGACAAGTGCTACAAGGCAAAGAAACACCCTACCCTAGCACCACATGTAGCGGAACCTAGAATACACTGCTTACAAGTACCAAACCCCCCTCTGCCATTGTAATTATATCCATCATGTCTGCTTTCGATCAAAGTATGTTTGAAGCAAATCTTCTAGGCAATGGTCTGAACCCCACAGCCACACAAGAGTTTGTGGCACTATTTGATTTCTTCCTCCAAGAAAGAGATACACAGAACCTACAAGTGCTATGTTGCACTCAAGAAATACAAAACCTACAAGCACAGCTACAAACAGTAGCAGTAATCAATACCACAGCAGGTGTTACCCCTAAGATGAGCAAAGTGTTCCAAGACCCTGGAAATTTTTATGGCTCAAAAGGAAAGTTCAAGGAATGGTGGACTAAGATCAAAGCTTGGATAAATGAAAACCCCCACCATATTCCCACAAGGTTCACACAAGACAGTGGTAGCTATTCACGGCATGTCATATGATGAAATGAAAGCCTACTTCTTTGATCTCCAAGTCACAGAATCCAAGAAGGGAAAAGGGAAAGCCACATGAATGAACCAGGGTGTTCATGCAGATACAAAGAAGGTATGGTTTAATTTAACTGATGATAATAGGTTTTTACCACTGGCTGGTTGAAGAATCTGATGAATCAGACAATGAGTCATCACAGCCAAGTGGATCTCCCTTAGTGGAGCTCGGCAGGGGCTTCACACCTGTGCTTAATTCACTTATGTATCAACACCAATACCAACATCTTGGAAGAAGTGTGTGTATGCAGCACAAACCTACAGAAGGAAATTTGTATGACAATCTGAGTATCTCCCTCTCATACAAAGAATTTCATCACCTGCAGAAGCTCTGCTCAATAGTGGAGCAAACATAATATTGATTGATTGCACTTGGGCTCAGAAGCATCAGTTACCCCTGACCCCTTTGTGCCACCCTATTCCTGTATACAACATGGACAGAACTAAAAATTCCACAGGAAATATCACACATTCCACAGAAGTAATTATTGACTACCAAGGACACTGAGAGAGTGTCACAGCAGAAATCACAGATTTTGGGAAGAACCAGATGATCCTTGGCTTCTCCTGATTAAAGAAGCATAATCCTATTATAGATTGGACTAAAGGCACATTTGAAATAACATGTTGCCCACAAATATGCTCTTTCCTGCAGGACAAGGAATCATTCTTATGATACGCTGATAAGGAAGAAGATGAAAATACATACCTCGCTTATACAGTATGCATGGCTTTAGATAAGCCTACCCCTAAGACAGAAACAGCAGATGAACTCGTTCTGAAAGAGTTCCATAAATATCTCAAAGTATTTCACAAAGGAGAATCTGAGTGAATGCTGATTTGAAAACCATGGAATCATGCCATCGATATGAAAGACATGTTCATACCCAAGAAAGGACATATCATTCCCCTGTCTGTTACAGAACAACAGGAAGTTTCCAAGTTTATAGTGATCAGCTCAAAAAGGGGTATATTAGACCCTCTAAACCTCCACAAACATCACCCATTTTCTTCATACCAAAGAAAAATGGCCAAAAATGCATGGCACAGGATTACTGATATCTAAATGAACACATGGTTAAAAACAATTATCATTTACCCCTAATCTTGCAATTGGTTGATAAGTTAAAAGGGGCTAAGCTATTCACAAAGATGGATCTCCGATGGGGATATGTTGAGATCTGGGTATTTGCTTTCTGCTCTTCTATTCCATAACCCAGATCTAGACCTGATTACATCAGTGGTCCAGACCTTCGGACAATGAGTCCGAGTGCACTATCACATATTACTCATTTTATAACATCAAAGATAACTGCCATTATTGCTATTGGCTATAGATAGGACTCATTCCTATCTCTTATCTGTACCTACTCTAGAGTAGAGACATACAGGTACAAACAATACCTGAACACTATATAGAGGAAAGCTCACTCTGTATCACTCTCCTCAGTTCTTACTCTCTCTCTTATACAAGCATATTCTCTTTGCTTCTATAAACTTTTCCGCTCCTCAAGCTAACAACCTCTATCCTCAGATCTAGTGAGTACCTCCCACTAGGCACATACCTTTCTCTTGTCACTTGCATTACACTTGTGGCACCTACTGTTCTCACAGTAGAGACAAACGGAGTACCATGCACTTTGTTAAGCCCTGCTTAATCAAGGCTTGACATACTTGTGCTTTTTCCTGTCACCCTTGATCTAGCAGAATGGAGGCTAGAGTTGCTGCAAGTTTCTTCCAGACTATTGTCCTTCTTGGACATTGTCTTATGCTCATTGCTACCAACATCCCCTTATACACATTTGGGGCTGTTTACTTCTTTGTTCATCAGTTTGGAGACATCCTCATTTGAGTTGATGATGGTTATTTTTCTCTTGAAATGAATCACACTGCTAATCACGAACATTACTCGTTGCATCTGGTTCTGTCTTCTAGACCCCAACAACCAGTTCAACAGGTTCGTGGTGATTCACCTCTGCCTCCATCAGAGAGACCATCATCTTCCCAACCATTGTCTGAACCTGCGACCAGAGTAACCTATGAAGTTCACTCCAAGAGACCCTCCTCACAGTTGTTATACTTCCCTGCTCCTGAAGAAATCCCTGCTCCCATCATTCCTACTCCTTGCCTAGAGAATTCCCATTGTCATATTCAACTCATTGCCAATTTAACACTATTCTATCTTCCTTGTCCTTCTTGTCAATGCCACATTGAAGAAGGAGAATACTGTGATGGTTTAACAGGACTTGGTGCCCATACATTTGGAGTCTATCACAAACAACTTGTTCAAGGTGGTTACATCTTTGCTCCAGCTTACAGATCCTTCAGAGGACAAACTAGATCAGTCTCAATTCTCTCTAATCTTCTGGACTTAGTCAATAATCCAAAACTAATCCCTATCCCTCCTCTTTCTGCACCATCTCCTTCCCTACCATTCTATACTTTATCACATGATCCTCTTCATGGCAAACCTCTCTGAATCCCAATGCCAGAACTTGAATCTAGGCTTACCTCCAATGAGCTTCATTGCCTTCAAGAACAGTCTTTGGCAACAATCTGTCAAGTATCACTTGACACCTTTGGCCAACCCAGATCAAGGAGGAATATGTTGGGAGGTGATTTTCCAAGATCCCCTTCCATTACCACCGAAGAATCTCTACCACCCTATACATCATCAAGGGAGGGTAGTCCCCTTTCTTAGACAGACAGGCTTCAGACCTTGGGTTTATTCAAGGAAATCCCACCAGGTGGTGACTCCTTTTCAGATGTCATCAGCCAAGACTTCTACCTGGGATGATTCTATCCTTGCATGTTTGTTCATGTTCAAGGACGAATCTCTTTCCTCTGCTTATGCTGGTGCTGGATGGGCTTTTCCCTCTGAGACTTATATTTCTATCCCACTTGCATTAGTACACTTCCAAGGTCATGAAGTTCTTCACAGAGATCTCTTTCCTCCTCTTTCTCACTTTGATCCTGGAGACATCTATCGTTCTCATGACATTCATGAAGTTCTTCTTGATTCTCTCTCTCTGAACATTTACATTGGTGATCCCATTGATTGGTATAGCCGATTCACTAGGCAATTGGCTCCTACTCCAACCCAGCAGTACTGGAATTACAATTTTGACAAGTACCTTCACAAAAGCTGGAGATCTGTGAACCCTGTCCAATACAGGCTTCAACAACAGATTAGGAAGTGTTCAACCCTTTCTGAGATGCAAGAGGCTTGCCTCTGCAGACTCTATGGGAAACAGGATGAAGGCAGACCATCTCGTCATGCTGCTGCCATTGCTGGTGAAGTTCAGAGATGTTCCCTCTTGTAATGAATCAGATCGGACATGGGCAATGTATATTTCTTGAGCACTGGGACTTGACAATATGGTTAGAAAACTAATACTCTCAATGATGGTACATCTCTCCTTCTGATTTGAACACTGACTGTTTCCAACAGACATGTCGGTATCTGTTCCAGCTATTGCAGATCTTAGGATCAATGGATCCCTCCTTAGTCACATTCCAGTCCTTGATGGACAGAAGAAGTATTCCATTTGAAGTGCTAGAGTTCAAGGCATCTTAGCCTCGATAGGTGGACAAGGTTTCATAGATGGAACCCTTAGATCAACACAGAGGTTCACTTCTACAGATAAAGCAGCTTGGAAGGCCGCATTCAAAGATTCTAGGCTTCCTTTTCATTACTGTAAATGATCAACTACCACCACACTGACTACCTGGACAGAATTCCAAGTCAACACTGGAACAACAGCTGCACCTGTTCAAATGACCTACCTAGAGTTGAAAGCCTACCACTTCTGGGAACTTCTATCTGATTGTTTTGCCTCAAAAGATATCACAGGGCAGTTCTATTGGCTACATAAGGTCCTTCACACTCACATTAGGACCCAACATGCATCAGAAGACATTCTGGAGATACAGCAGTATTTTACAGGCATGTTCAATGCAGGCCTTGTACTATCTGAATCTCTTTGAGCCATGTTCATACTGGTACAACTTCCTGACAATTTTGAAACACTTTGCTCTACCCTCATCCATACCACTCATGAAGACGACTTCACTGTGGATAACAACATTCAAGCCATCCTTTGAGAAGTAGATCTTCAAAGCTTGAAGCTTCACCCCCTTTCTTCATGCATCACTCATGTGCAAGTGCCCCCTCCTCACCCATCTTCCTCATCCTTGTCTTTAAACAGGACGAACATCATTCATCATGGCTCTCTACAGCAGAACAAGTGGAAGAACCAATGACAGCCTAACCAGCAGTCATCAGGCCAGCCTTCATCTTCTGGGGGGGAACCCAAAGAAGAAGAAACACTCGAACAATGAGAAAAGAGGATGGTATAATCAGCACAATGCTGATAAGAAAGGAAAAGGCAAAGCATCTGCTCAGGTGTTGATGGTAAACCAGTTTACTACCTCTGACCCTGACCTGATATATGGGATGGATGAAACAGATTTTGGACTGACCCTTGTCCAGATAGATGAAACACCAGAGGGTATTTTAATTTTCAAACCTGTTTCAATGGAAGTCGAGCATCAAAGCTTCAACTCTGATGTTGCTGAACATGGATGGGATGGACCATCAGATGATTCAATGGACATTTCACTGGACATGCAGTCTGCTGTCCACCAGTCCTTTTGTTCCTGCTGTCTCTCCCTCTGATCCTTTGGAGAGTATGGATCTAGCTGGTAGGATCACCAAGCTGAAGAAGAAGAAGAAGACTACCTTCATGTTAGGAGGGTTAGTCATGGGACAATCATTACCTGGTCATTCAATTAGAGAGTTTCCTCTTAAGAAGGAGACTTCCTCCTACTTTAATGATTATAATCTGGTTTCCTTTACTAGCCCCTCACATGGCATCCAAGAGATGACATTGAGAGAGACCCACTTGCCTCCAAGTGATGTAACTGAGAATCACATCTTCTCTTCTGCCTGGTACACCATTGGAAACACATTAAGTCCAACTTGTTCACATTGGATGATTGACAGTGGCTGCACTGATCATGTCACTCCATATCTTGATGACTTTGCTCATCTCTCACAAGGGACCAAGAATGCCTCCATTGCTGATGGTTCCCTTGTCTCCATGTATGGTCCTGGTAAGGTTATCCTTCGACCTCATGGAGATGACACTTTGGTCCTTGAATGAGTATGGTATGCATCTCAAGCATCACACAGGCTCTTGTCTGTTGCTACCCTGACCTCTCAGGGATATTGATTTGAAATCAATTCTATAGAAACTCATATCTGGAATGACCAAGGATGTCTGGTAATCCGGGCATCTGCCTCATTTCCAGATAACAATCTGCACTGGTTTCAGTCTTCAATGAGTACTCCAGGAAAGATTGTCTCAGTGACCTCAATTGATTCTTTCTCTTTGTGGCACCTTCAGTTTGGACACTGTTCCAAGAACACACTCCAACAGCTTCATAATCACACTTCTGGCTGTCTGGACATCACTATTCCTTCTGACTTTCCTCCTTATAAAGGCTGCTCTAAGGGTAAAATGGCAGATTGCAGCTTTGATCTCTCGATCAAGTGTGCTTCTTGTCCTCTTGCTCTCCTTCATACTGATCTCATGGGACCGTTTCCTGTGGAGTCACAATCCAGGTCTCACTATGTGTTGACCCTCATTGATGATTATTCCAGCTTTTCTCTCCTTGCTTTCCTTCAGGAAAAGTCTGGTACTTTGACTGTGCTTCAACACCAGTTTACCTGGCTCAAAACCCACTCTGACTCTCAGGTCACCTCTGTATGTTCAGATTGAGGGGGGGAATATATGGGTTGCAATGTTCAATTGTTCTTCACATCCAGAGGGATTACCCATCAGACTTGTTCCTCATACCCCTCAGCAGAATGGACATGCAGAGAGGTTTAATTGTACCATCATGGAAAAAGTTGAAGCAATGTGCCATCATGCTTGCTTACCCAGGATTTTCTGGCAAGATTCCCTGGAGACTCCTCTTCATGTCTATAATAGACAATCAGTTCGTCATCATGGGTGGAAGACACCCATTGAACTATTCAATAGTACAGTTCCTGATGTTTCATACTTCAGAGTGTTTGGTTGCAGCACCTTTGTTTTCATACCTCTGGAGATAAGGAAGGACAAACTGTCTCCTAAAGCAGAAATGTCAAGTCCAGATCCTTCAAGTTCAAGTCCAGTGAGATCTGAAAGAGATAGGTAAAGGGAACAGAGGTTCAACCAAAGTTGACAGAGGTATGGAGGTGCAGAGGTGCAGAGGTATGAAGGTGTGGAGGTGTGGAGATATAGAGGTACGGAGGCATGAGGACGTCAGCACAGGACTTATGTGTTGTGCTCTTGTCAGATCCCATGTCCTTGTATTTAGGGTAGAGGAAGAGGGAAGTGAAGTCAGACTCAAAAGGAGGTGACTTAGTTGATTTTCATACTGAAGGTATGATAGAATAATATAGGGGACTTATATACTACTTGAAACCCAGAAGAAGTCCAGATCCAAGACTAATGTATGAAGGTGATGTACATTGGAATAGAATAATGAATGACAGAGTATGGAGCACAGCTGGGACAGGCTGTACTGATCAGGAGGTGAAAATGTAGACTAGAACTGAAAGAGATTAATGTAGGTATGTACAAGTACAGAGTTGCAACTCCATAGATGTCTGTTACTCCTTGGTCAAGGTTCCCTGAAGTATTCTGAAGTTGACCAGAGTTGGACTTGGTAATTTCTGGATTGTGACAGTATCCCCCTCTTAGGCTGAGCCCTCAAGGCCTGTCAGGAAAACCCCTGAGTGGAAAGTCTGTGTGGAGGTGTCTTGTCTGAGGTCACATAATGTGGTCCACCTACAGATCAACAAATGGAATTGGAACTCCACTGATATCCATGTATAAAGGCAGGGTACACCCAGCATCAATTAACCAGGCCATCTTCTGAGCTGAGCCCTCTTTTCCCACACAGCTTAGAAGCCATGGTTGAAGGAGCTGAGCTGCAGCTGGTCGACTAGCTGCATAAACTCTCATGTTGTGCAGCACTTGCAGCAGCAGGACAGCAGTGCTGGGATATTAGTTGATTTGGGTAAATTGTTCTATAATCTACATGTAAAAATGTCTACACAAGTTTATCAATCTGTTGAACTCCAGTCATGATACCACCCACTGCCTGGTGATGTTGGGGAGCGCACTTCGGGTTAGGTCACTGGGAGATGTAAGAAGGGGGTCTGTATCACTGTCAGATTCAGGTTAGAAAGTGTGAATGTACCTCAATGTCAAGCACAATGTGCCATGGTCCACAAGATTTCACGTGTATAGCATCACTGAGAGACATCCTCGAGGATACTTTCATATGGTATAGGCCGTGAGCTGCAGCAGGATGATTTTGAATGACTCGTAGGCATCATTGAACCAGTTAGACAAGGGAGTAGCAGCCCTACATGACTGATGCATCCAAAAGGGAATATGTGACAAATGTTTGATTCATTATATCAAGGTCCAAGTTTGACCTGATGCCAAAAGCACTTTCCTTGTTCACTCCAAAAACATCAACAATGGCAATGAATTTTGAGTTGGGCTGTCAATGTTTCGATATGGGCAGTTTGCTGAGAGATCCTGGTTCTGAAGTTTGAACTGGGTGACATACTTATTGGATCTTTGGGTAGGGTCAATGTGAACAGTAGGGTGAATGCAAACAAAGGTTTGATCCCACTTACATGTTGGACCACAACAAGTATGGTGAAAGCGCATGATAAAGAATTTCATGTGATGAATGTCAATGCTGGCAAAGTTAGTCTCAGTTGGTAGTAGGTGGCTTTGCTGAGGTCATTGACAATGGAGAGGAGGCTGCATCTGTAGTCTGTTGACAGATGTGCACTGGCGAGCAGGATGGAAAAGAAACCTCAGGTGGACAGGGTGTGCATGGCTGCCACTAGTGAAGTAAAGGAAAAGATGAGGGTAGAACATGTTGAGTAAGTAGCTGCATGACATGCTTAATTCCCACCATCTTAAATCTTAGCGATACAGTTAGGATGAGTTCACATTCACTTATCAGATCAACTGGATCATGAATGTCAATGCATGAAGAAGACATTGTATTTAAACCTGTAGTACAAAGAACAATGACATCACAATGATTAGCAGCTGTCAAAACCAACCCCCTCCTCCTGTTCAGTGACAGATACCATAATCTTGTCCATTAACTCGTCATGCTGGTGGGTGGCAGCCAGGTTTGTGTCAATGATTCTCATGAATAGATCTTCATCCAGACAATCTTCCTGTCCCATTTCATGCTCTGACATAACCCAATCCTTTGTGAAGTTGAGCCCACCAAGCCTTTGTTTCTTCAAGAAGAACTTGGTCATCTGCAATGCTTCCATTGTCGTTGGGCTGAGGCAGTTGTGCCACTTTGTTATTGTCTCTGACCCAGATGAGAAAACTCTCTCAGATGGCACTGAGGAGGCTTGAATTGGAAGGTAATCCATGGTGATTTGAAACAAGGTTGGATAGGCAGATTGTGAAAGCTAAATGAGAACAGACATGAGTATGAAATACTGGGCCCATGGTTTCACAGTAACAAAGACATACCTGCCAGAACGTAACTGGATTGGTATTTGGTTGAACTTGAACTCTAAGGTACACATTCAGCTCTTCCTCAATGGCAATCGGTGATGGAGCAATAGCACCACTGTGTGAGCCAGTATTACTAGATGAGGTGAGTCTGAACTTCTCCATGAGTGAGTGACTTTGGCTTCATGGTTTGGTAGATTGGGAATCCGCAGCTACAGCAGTTTGGACCGGATATTTGGCTTTATACTCTTCCATCTGTGGGAAAATAGAATGATAGTCATTGGATGATGTTTGGGTTCCAGAATACCTCAGTTGAGCATATATGCACTAGCTGTAGCACAACTTCTCTTGATGCAGCTTATTGCTTGATTGACCAATTGTTCATGATGTGTCAGAGACGAATATTTGGGTTTACAACTGGAAAGGGATAAATAAGAGATTATTGGTCCAGGATAGGGAATTGTATATGCATGGCAATGAGGTATGAGTTAGACTTGTGGAGGCAGTCATAGTATTCATTGGCACATTCCAAACCAGGACATACAAAAGGTTTACAATGTGAGATCTTCTCAGACAATAATTCCCATTGACTAATAAAAAGCTTGAAAGCTGGGATGGCAGCACCAAGCATTGGCACACTTTCCAATGAAATCATTTCTTGAAAAAGGTGGGGAATCTAGAAGAGAAAAGTCCATTAGTTATTAATCATAAGATCCATGAAACACAACTACCTCAAGAACAAGCTCCATATCTTGCAGGATCACCCATTCTATTTCCTTGAGTTTGAGGACAGCAATATCATGCTGAGTCAGTAAGTTGAAGAAATGATTGACAGGCTATGAATATAAACCATAATTTGTAAGATCATACTAAGGGCAGGCATAGCTAGGGCAGGTCATGGAAGGCTGTAGAATGGAATGGAAAGTGGGGAAGGTAATCACTGACAAAGCAAGTGAGATAAGGGATAAGAACGAGTAAGTGTGGGTGAGTCAGTGATAAAAGAAATAATGTCCATATCGAGAGTTGAACTAGTGAGTTCGATATGAGTACAAGTGTAAAAGTGTAAAAGTAAGACGAGGAAAAGAGAACGAGTCATAACACCTTGGATGGCTGTGGAGGTGACACCACAGTGCCCTCTGGCTTCGAAGAGGGTGATCCTGGCCATGAACAGGACCTCATGACACCCTTATTGGGCCACATGCTCCATCACGGGATTGCCATAGCCTCAGCCCCCACAAGGACAGGCATACTGATAAGATGAATGGATGTGGAATCCAGCCCATTGTCTGCAAACTGTGTATACTCTGCCTGTGCACACACAGTGCCCAGTGCATCATTTGAATACATGCATGACAATGCATCGGGTAATATGTTCTCGACATCTGGTAAGTACCAAATGGTAAAATCAAACTCACTGATCTTTTCTAACCATCGTGCCTGTCATCCTGACAGGTTCTTTTGATTTTGCAAGTAAATGAGGCCTTTATGATCTGTCAACCATACAAAGGGACTCCTTGCAAGATATCATGGTAGCACATCATTCCTTTAATACCTGTGAGTATTTCTTGCTCATGTATGGGATAGTTTTGCTGTGTTGATGTCATCTTTGCACTAAAGAATGCTGCAACCCATGCAGTTTTCCAGTCAACACCTTGGGCAATCACACCTGTGATCCCATTGATGCATGCATCAGTCATACATATACCAAATAGGATCTGCATCTTTTTCGTAGTCCAGTGGATGGCATGTGTGTTTAGCACAGGCCTGCACATATGTCTTCACTTGGTCAAATGCTCACTGTTCTGTAGAGGTCCAACAAAATGGTACAGTGTCCCCAGTTACAGCAGACAGCACTCCTAATGGTACCTGAACTTTATAGATGTCATCCACTAGGTATCCAATAGAACCTATAAATCTGCATAGTAAGTCATGGTTTGTTGGTGTTTTCCAGTGAAGAACCTGATCTACCTTATCAGGATCCATTCGGATTCCATTATCATCTACAATCCGTCCCAAGATCTTCATTTCAGGGCACAGGAATCATAGTTTGTTGGCACTGAGGTAGAACCTCTCATGGTGAAGAATTTCCAGGATGATTTTGACATGTGCAATGTGCTCGTCAAGGGTTTCCAAATAAATGATGATATTGTCGAGGCAGACATCCACCCATTGGCCAAGGTATTGGCTAAACAAATGATTCATTAGTGCCTGATAGGTCACTGGGGCATTGCAATCTCTGATTTGAATGATAGTACTCAACATATTGCCATCAGGTGTCGTCACTGTGGACTGTTCTATATGCTCAGGGATGATATGAATTTGCTTGTAGGTGTCCTGTCCATCAATAACTGAGCATTATTTTCCTTTGGTGGCATGGTGTAATATCCTGTCAATTTCAGGTAATGGTGCAGACAGTTTATGCATGTTCTTGTTGTGCTCACAGAGGTCTATGACAGTGCACAGCTTGTTGGATTCTAGCTTCCAGATGAACAACATCAGAACAGTATTCCCTTTGCCTTTGCTTGTAAATTTCCAGTGTCCAGAAGTCAAGTATGCTTGTCGCTTGTCCACCCAATGTGGTCACATAGCTTCCAGGCATTGTGATGCTCACCACAGGTAGACTTTCGATGGATCAATTAGTGGGATGGTGTTACGACTGGGTCCACTGTAGCAGCGATGGCTGGTGGAATCCAGAAGTAGAACCTTAGCCAGCAGGTTGACTACGTGTTCAAAGGGGCGATGAGGTATGAGGGCATGATTCCTCAAGGATCAAAGGTACGCGCAATCATGAGTGAAGGAGGTTCATAGTTGCTGGCCTACTAGGTAGACGGCAAAGTGTTGGTACAAGGGTAGAGAGTACAATGGTGTCTACCATAAGGTAGACCAAGATAGAGTACAAGGTACATAGGCGAGGCTTTATATAATGTGCGTGGCTGCGCATGGACCAAGACAAGAGAGGAAACAAAGACAGAGACAGGGAGATACGAGGAAGTCTGAGGAGATCTGAGAAACCAAGATAGTGGTACAAGGTCTGAGAGAAGACAAAGGTGCGGGGATTAAAGAGAAGAGAAGGCAAGGAACCAAAGTAATGGTACAAGGTCCGAGATAAGAGAACATGAGGCGAGAAGATGAAGGAGCCTGAGATATGGGTACAGGGTCAAAGACATGAGGCAAAGAAGACAAGGAAACCAGGATACCGGTACAAGGTCCAAGACAAGAAGGCAAAGACGAGAGTTCAAAGAGACAAGGCAAAGGGAAAGACGACGTACACGTTCATAGTGAGTTTAAGGAGATCAATGGGGAGACAAGGGAGTGGGGACAAGGGCAAGGGCAAGGGGATGAGGGTTCTGGAGACGGAGCAGTCTGAGGAAGTCTAAGAAAAGAAAAGAATGACATCACGTGATGCCATGAGTTGTAACAGATGGTGTGGTTAATGGCTCATAAAGGTGGGAGCTTGGTTTTGCTAGCTTTGGCACATAATGGTTTTGCTAACTGATATAGTTCTTGTCTAGCTTGCTCAATTCATGTCTCGTGGACTTCCATGGCCTGCAATTCGAGCACTTGCACCTATGGCCCCTTGATGGGTAAGGCTTCTGTGCTGCCCACAATGACATGACTATCATTGAAGCCAATCGCCACACAGTGTTGGAATAGGAATGGTGTTCCAAGGATTAGGTTGTAATTTTGCAAGTTTGCAATATCGAAATGACGCTTTTCACATATGCCTTGGTATTCGAGCTAGGCTTTGGCTGCATAATTTACCTTCGACTGTGAGCCTTGTACAGCAAGTTGTAGGGTGAGTGGTCTCACTAGCTCACTCTTGTGAATGCTAATCTGTTCAGCTAGAGTCATTGACATAAAGTCTGCCAAAGAACCACTTTCAAGGAGAGTTTGTGCAGCATGCCCGTTTATGTGCACTACAACCACAATTGGTTTCGGGTTCGATCATTTAAAGTCCTTGGCGGCTGTGGCATTCCACTCAAGTGTGGCATAAGTATTTCAGAGTATTTGGATTCCATTTAGTTCCAATGAACTGGTGGATTCTTTATACAAGTCATATTCCTCTTGGGCATTGCCTTTGTTGTGCAGCCACTCCAGTACTTCCCAATGGTAAGTAGGCTCTGTGAACTGGCTCGCTAAAGCCTTCCAGGTTTGTTCTAGCACACTGCAGTACCAACCTAATACATCAAATTGTTCTCTTATCAAGAGTTCATTTGCCACCCAAACATGTATTCCCATGGTGCAGTCCTAAATGTGTATGCCATCAACAGCTACCACACATGTAAACCATGGGGCTGTTCCAATCATGACCTAGTGAGGGTCAAATTCCTCTGTCAGAATGGAATTGATTCAGAAAGCAAGTACATTTTGTTGAAAGAACACGTGCCTACAGTCATGTGACCTTATATTAAGTAAGCATTACAAAGTGTATATAAGACTCGACTGAGTCTAAATAAAAAGAGATCTCTCTTGACCAGCAACCGCTATCATCTCTGAGAACTCAACCCCCTCCAAGATAAGCATCCCTAGAGTAGATTCCTTAGTAGCCTGTGCGGCAATGCCAGCTACTAGCTATTGCAACAGGTTATGAGCCCCGAAGCTCTGACAACGCGGTTTACCGCTTGTCATCTGCTCATGGGTGAAACCCTTGGACACAGGCTGTTCTGTGCGGAAACACCGAACGCTCTTTAATGCGGCAATGCTCAAGAGCAGCAGCCATCAGACTCTGAATGTAGGGGGTCACTATGACCCTACATTCTGAGAGCTCTGACTGTTCAGCGATGCGAATGTCCTTCTCACTCCCTTTATACTGACACATTACTCTTTCAGAACCTACTATCATGTCATCTACCCTCAACTCTCTTCCCAAACTCAGTGGCACCAACTACAAATGTTGGGCCCAGGACATGGAAGCGTACCTTCATGCCATCAGGGTCTGGAACAAAGCCATGACCAAGATGTGCCCTGCCGCAGCCAGAGCTGCCCTTACTTCCACTGAGGAAGAAGCCCAAGATAAGTGGGATGAGAATGATGATTGGGCCCTTGGCTCCATCTGTCTTCGCCTCGACCCTGCCATCGCTGGCAACTTCGCCTCCCTAACTGAGGCCAAGGACCTCTGGGACGCCATAAAGGCCAAGTACAAAACCGCCTCCCTCGCTTCTGCCTACACAGAGTGGAAGATATGCTCGGAATTACCTTCCCTGACAACAACCACCCTGGCCCAGCTTTCTCCAAGCTGAACGCCACCTTCGCCCAGCTGGAACAGCTCCAGCACAAGGTGCCTGATAATCTCAAGGCACTCATCACCGTTGCCAAACTCCCCAAGTATGCGGAGACCCTCCATCAGCAGCTCAACGCTGTCATCGATGCCGACCCCACCAAGACCAAGGTCTTGACGATGGTAGAGTTGGAGACAGTCCTCACCACTGCTTGGCAGCACTACCTTACCCGCCGGCCTCTGCCCTGCACACAGGCCAACAAGGTTTCTAACGTGAAGCGCCAACAAGGCAACCCCTCCTTCAAGAAGCAACAGGAGACCTCCTCCGATAAAAAGGAAGAGGAGAAGAAGGATAAGGGGAAGAAGCGTCGACAGGGCAAACGCTCTGAAGAAGGGGAGAAAAAGCGCAAGGATCACACGGCCACCACTGCCAAATCATCCTCTGCCTCATTCGCTTTTGCAAACATGCTCCAGGAGCCCGCGGTTTACAGCCCGGCCTCCACCGACTTCACTGAGCCTGCTCAGGACCCCCACACTCTCATGCACACTCCCGGTGCCGCCCATTACGGACCCCCTGCCTTCCCTCAGGTCCAAGAGGCCATCTCCCTCGCTTGCCACATTGGGGAAACCCCCACCGCTCAGGTCGTTCATGCCCTCAAGCCTATTGTCAAACATCGCCACTGCGTTCATGTGCGGCAACACTCCGCCTTCAATGAGGATGGTGCCTTCGGCACTAGAACCATCCCTTCCAGCCACACTGGCCCCTCCATGCCCTCTCTTATAGAGCGCATAGAGCCCTCCTGTATCGTTGAGATTCTCCCCGATTCAGATGATGAAGACATGGTCACATTTGACTGTGACGACTCTGTCAGCCTTGGTGGGGAAATGGAGGTGGACGATTATGTTGAGTGATTCTTCAATGAGAGCTCCAAATGGCAAGTCCCTCTCTTCCTTTGTCCATCTCTAACAGGCACTGATGCGTGGTTTTTATTGCCTCAGATTGTATATAATTTGCATACACCTGTAGTAGATGTAGACAATACAATTACTGCTCCTCCCTTCTCCATGTGTGACCGCTGTAAAAAGCAGAAAATAACTAAGAGTAAAGGAAAGGAAAGAGAACATGACAATGCCCTACCCAATGACATGTGGCTCCTTGATTCAGGAGCATCATCACATTACACCAACGATCTAAACAATCTGGTTGAGTACATGCCGTTTTTAGTACCAACCTACTCCCAAACGGCAAATGGTCATGCATCAATTAAAGGAAAAGGTACAGCGATTATTCGCTTCCAAGGTAGACTTGTGCAGTTATTGCTGGTCATTTACATGCCATTGTGCACAATAAAGTTCATATCAATGGGTACCTTGTTAACCGACACCTGCATGACACTTCAGACCTCACCTGGTCATATCAATATTTTTGATAAATGCACTAAGCAACTGGTACTAGGTTTCCACTCCCATGGCGACACAATGTACTGGATGCGTGCCCCCACTGTTTGTCCTCATGCCGACTTATCATCAATGGCCTCTGTGGACTACAAACTCCACCACCGATTAGGGCACCCCTCGTGCGATGTGCTCCGCACTGCAAAGAAGCACATAAAGGACTTTCCGGATATCAATATTCCATCCACCATCCCCATATGCTCTGGTTGTGAGCTTGGTAAACAACCAAATCATACTTTTCCTCATAGCGAGAAATGCACAAGCGCTCCCTTTGAGTTAATTCATTCTGACCTAAAATCTTTTGGAATTGAATTGTACCACAAGTACAAGTACGCGGTTGTCTTTTACGATGACTATACCTCCATGGCTTGGCTGGTCCTAATCAAACTAAGGATCAAACGCTCAAAGCAACCAAGCAATTTCACGCCTATGTGTGTACTCAGTTCAATGCTGTAGTGAAACACTGGTGCTCTGATGCAGGGGGAGAATACACCTCCAAAGGTTTCACTGAGTATATGTGCGATAATGGCATTCATATACAACAATCTGCCCCCTATGCTCATCAGCAGAATGGACATGCGGAACGTCTAATCCATACTATTATGGATAAAGCACAACCCATGCGACTGCAGGCTTGCCTGCCCGATTCCTATTGGGAGTTTGCAGTACTACATGCCCTTCATGTGTATAATCACACCCCATCTCATTGGCTCAAATGGAAAATGCCATCTGAGATGCTCACTGGCAAAAAGCCTACCTTCTCACACCTTCGGGTTTTTGGCTGTGGTGCATATGTCCACTTACCAGTTGAGACTCGCAAAGGCAAATTGCAGCCTAAATCGCAACTGATGATCTACCTGGGCGTATCTGCTGGGAGTGATTCAAACTACCTCTTCATGCGCCCTAACAATGCGCTACACACATCAGCTCACACCATTTTTGATGAGCACCTCTTTCCAAGGTGTTCAAAGATTCAGCCGCACCGGCCCATTAACCACCCACTGTGTTCTCACTCTCATGATGACGAGTCTTTGGATTCTGATTCTGAACCTTTGGACCAGGAGTCAGATGTGGAAATCGCTCCTCCTACTGTCCATCATCGCCCAGCCCCCAGGCCGATAACTCCACCACCAGCAGCACCTCCTAGGGTACCTACACCGCCGCCGGCTCTGCCAGCACCTCCAGTTACCCCTCCTCGTCGTCCGCCTCTGCCTCCACCTGCTCGACCAGTACACCCACAGTGAGAGCGCTGTGCCCCCATCCATCCCGGAAATATATATGGGGAGCACCACGAACCGCTAAAGCAGCTTCAAGACATCGAGCACATCTCTGACTGGTGCAGACTCATTGGAGAAGCACCGGCTGGACCTTTGGATTCACCCATTGTCCCTGGAGGAATGCCCCTGTCCCCGACTCCATTGGAAGAAGACATGGAGCACATCACCAGGGAAGGGGGAGACGCATTGGTTTCATACCTCTGCAGCCATGCCTTCCCACTGGAAATAGAACAATCCAACGTGAACTACTGTGAATGGACATATCGCGACATCCTCAAGTTACCACAAGAGGAACAAATCCTTTGGCATAAAGCCTGCCATGATGAGTTACAAATACTCAAGGACTGCAAGGTCTATGAAATCGTGGATCGACCCACAAACAGGAAGGTTATTAAAAACCGATGGGTCTTTGATGTAAAATCAGACAGTAGAAAGAAAGCCCGGCTCGTTGCCAAAGGCTTCTCCCAAGTAGAAGGGATTGATTTTGATCAAATATTCTCCCCTGTCGTACGCTTCGAGACAGTGCGGTGCATGCTCACCCTTGCAGCAACAGAGAACTGGTACATCACAGGTCTCAACATCTGATCCACCTATTTATACGGCAAACTGGACGAAGAACTCTACATGGACTTCCCAGAAGGCTTTATCCCCCCTCATCTCAAAGGGAAGGTCTTGCGACTACTCCGCACCCTATACAGCCTTAAGCAAGCCAGACTAGCTTGGTGGCGCGAGCTTGACAAATCCATGAAAGAACTTGGCTTCACACGTCTTAAAACAGATGCTGGCCTATTCATTTATCGCAAAGGCAAAGAGCTCATCCTAGTGATTATCTACGTAGACGACGCCATCTTCTGCGGCCCCAACAAACCTTTCATAGACAAGGTTAAGGCTGCATTCATGAAGAAATGGGACTGTTGCAACTTAGGAGAAACATGCGAATTCCTAAGAATGAACATACATCGAGAAGGTCAAACGATTAAGATAGACCAGCGAGAATACCTTGACAAAGTCATAGAGCGATGCAGCATGACTAACGCCAAAATCGCCAATACCCCTCTCCCTCAGGGCTATTACCCAGAGAAGAATGATCTCCCTGTCCGGCCAGAACTTCGGACGCAATTCCAACAGGTCATCAGATCATTGCTGTATCTTATGATCAGCACAAGACCTGACATCCCATATGTGGTTACACAACTCGCCCGCATGTCTGCAAACCCATCAGAAGAGCATCTAGCAAAGGCTCTATATATCTGCCGGTACCTTCTTGGTACCTGAGACTACTCTCTCGTATACAGCGGCAAGACCGGTAAAGGCATCATTGCCTGCACTGACTCTGATTGGGGACAAGACAAAGTCATGTCTCACTCGCAAACAGGTTTTTACCTGAAATTCATGGATGGTGTGTTCTTGTGGAACTCACACTTACAAAATGTTACACTTGGCCCGGGTAGGGACGAGCGTAGCCTCGAAAGACTAAGTTCTTAGGATTCAAAAAGATAGTGTACACTTTAATGGTAGCACGAAGTCCGAGAAAGACGTTCCGCAAAGGAACACAAGAGGTGCAGGGTTTCAAGGTTCAAAGCAACTGGTCAATAGCCAGAAGGAGCTTTCGAAGTGAAACAAGTAGATTCAAGGTGATGATCGAGGAGATCTAAGCTAAGGTACAATGAATAGGTATACTGGGTTTATATACCCAGTTACAAAGTTGAGGGTAGGCATAACTAGGGCAGGTCATAGAAAACAATAGAATGAAATGGAACATGGGGGAAGCAGACGCTGACGAAGCAAGTGAGATAAGGGGTAAGCATGGGTGAGTCAGCGATAAGAGAAATAATGTCCAAGGCAGAGAGTCGAACAGACAAGTTCGGTATAGGTACAAGTGGGAGTAGAAATGAGAGAGATGGAGAATGGAAAGTTGTAACATTACCCCCCTACTAGCCCTGAGACTACGTTGATAGGCAATCAGAGACCCATGCAGGAGTATCCTGGAGAACTGGTGATGTTGGCATAACCGGTTTTGTCAATCACATTGTCTAGCTCCGGAGAGGGGGAGCAGTGTCTGGGAGAAGCGGATCGGCGGGGAGGAGGGATAGGAAGGCCTCGTCCCAAGTTGGAGGATCTATAAGAACGGGAGGAACGAGAGGAGCTAGAGGAGGTATTAGAACCCCGGCGAGGAGAATGAAAGGAGGCAGGCACAGGTGTTCCTCGAGAGCGACCAGAGATATGAGTGGCGAGGGGTTGGTGTCCAGGAGGACGAGTGGCGGAGAGCCGACTGAGGAGGACAGGGCAACGGGTGGCAATGGGACAGTTCACCTGACTATGTCCTGGGGCCCACTGGCGACAGCCCATAACTGGGCATTGATAGACTGGACAGTTGTGACGGATGTGTCCAAGGCGATGACACTGAAAGCAAGCGTTGCGGTATCTTGGGTCGGAAGGAAGAAGGGGGTTGGTACGGAGGTGACCAAAGTGTAACTGGCTCTGATGGGTGTGGGTTCTCTCAGCTTCGTTCATAGCGTGGAGTTCCTCCGGGGACAGGGCAGATGAGGAAGTGGATAGGGTAGGGGAGCACGCCGAGTGATAGGAGGGAGATGAAGAGCTATCCTCATCACATTGTAAGGGATGTATGCCAGAGTTGGCGAGTCTAGAGGTGGCGAGCTCGACAGCATATCTATCGATGTCCTGGAGGAATTCTCCAAACTCCATCTGATACATAACTTGATGGAGTTCTCGTAGGATGTTCTGTTGGGTAGATGATACCCAGTTGCGATCCATGCAATCAGTAGAGAAGGCGGTGATCTCGTTCATGACGAGGGATAGGCATTGGGTCTGATGGAATGCTTTGTATAGGGCAAGGAACACGGAGTTCATATCTGGATGAGAGTCAATTGGGATGGCCATGCCGGTGTCGCAAATGTATTGGGTGACATTGTTAACGTATTGGGGAGAGTGGGTTCCTTCTCTGATGGCATTGGCGTAGATGGGGATGTCAACAGCGAGGACGGGTCTGGGGCTGGGTACAGGGGGAGGGGCGAAGCGTACGGAAGGAGAAGTTACAAGGGATTGAGGAATAGGGTGAGCAATAGGGATAGACATAGATATGGTTTCATCAGGGGTGACTTGGAAGGTGATGCTTTGGGTGGGAGGCTCAATGGCGTCAATGGGGTGAGAGTCCCATCCGGGGTCTGCAAGCATAGAGGAAGGAGAAGGTGGGGTAGAAGCAGTGACGGAAGATTCAGAAGCTGTTGAAAGGACACGTACTTACAGTCACGTGACCTTATATTAAGTAAGCATTACAAAGCGTATATAAGACTCTGCTGAGTCTGAATATAAAAAAGATCTCTCTTGACCAGCAACCACTATCATCTCTGAGAACTCCAACCCCATCCAAGGTAAGTATCCCTAGAGTAGATTCCTTAGTAGCCCGTGCGGCAACGCCGGCTACTAGCTATTGCAACAGGTTATGAGCCCCGCAGCTCTGACGATGGGGTTTACCGCTTGTCATCTGCTCATGGGTGAAACCCTTGGACATAGGCCGTTCTGTGCGGAAACGCCGAATGCTTTTTGATGCGGCAACGCTCAAGAGCAGCAGCCACCGGACTCTGGATGTAGGGGGTCGCTATGACCCTACACTCTAGAAGCTCTGGCGTTGTTCTGTTACAATCGCTATAACTCGCTATTACTCACAAACAAGTCTAGTCTCTTATCGCTTACAACATAGCTAACCCTTAGCAGATAACCCTTATCTTATCACGTCACGTGATATAGACCCCTCTAGACCCGAGTCACGTGATCAGTCACATGACCTTATCTCGGCTATGCAACACATGTTAGACACATGTCATCCTCATGCTCGCCTCATGCTTTTCCATTTGACTCACTTCCCCTTATCATCCAATAGCATTAATCTCTCTTATCTAGGCAGTGCTTATCTATGCCTCATGGTACCCGGTCTCAAGTATAGTTACTACTTATAGTCTAGCACAGCATGGTCTGTGCATGGTCTCTCTTAGTATATATAGTCGTACTCATAGTAGTATAGACCTTAGTCTATTTCTTCTGTTATATTCCCGATCTCCTCTAGAAGGCTCTTAGCCTTACTCTTGTCACTTCCCCTTGAGGCCATAGTGCCTAATAGACTGGTTATAACATCTCGAGGACTCCAGCAAGCACTTCATTGACCCCTTACGATCCTAGTCAGGACTTCGGTCGTTACATGTTCAGTGATGCGAATGTTTTTTCTCGCTCCCTTTATTGGTTCAAACTGACATGTCATCTTCCAAGATACTACATACCACAATGCCTATCCAACAACGTCTCACAATCCTCGAAAGTTTTGATGACCCAACCATCAACTGGGCCGATGCCCCTGGTCCCTCATGGGAAGAAGAACACCCACTTGGCAACTGGACAGGACCTTACAGTCCTGCATGGGAAGATCTCCCTGGCTTTGACTTTGACCTCCCACAATGGGACATGGAACAACATGACGATGAAGAAATCTACCAAGAATACTACTCCGTCCATGACTGGCTTGAGGACAATACGCTCCTGCCAGATGTCCCAGAGGACACATCTCCACCAGTCACCACTGGCCTCCATCACCAGCGCATCCACTCCGCTTTCACGGAGGATGGCCCTTTTGGCACTCCTGCCTCCATCACCCTCCTTGAACGTATTGAGGAGACCCCTCCTGCTGAATCCCCTCAAAAGGATGAAAGCGATATAGAAGAGGATGAGATGAGCACAAGTGACATGGACGTTGATGAGTTCATGGAGAGACTCTTCAATGAGACGCCACAGTGGCAAGTCCCTCTCTTCCTTTGTCCGTCTCTAGCAGGCACTGATGCGCGGTTTTTATCGCCTCAGATAGTATATAATTTGTACGCGCCTGTAGTAGATGTAGACAATGCAACTACTGCTCCTCCCTTCTCCATGTGTGACCGCTGTAAAAAGCAGAAAATAACTAAGAGTAAAGGAAAGGAAAGAGAACATGACGATACCATGCCCCATGACATGTGGCTCCTCGACTCAGGAGCTTCATCCCACTACACCAACGATCTAGACGATCTGATTGAGTACTCTGCTTATAAGCAACCTACATACTCTCAGACGGCAAATGGTCATGCGCCGATTAAAGGCAAAGGCACAGTGATTATTCGCTTCCAAGGTAGACTTGTGCGGTTATCGCCGGTCATTTACATGCCATCATGCACAATAAAGCTCATATCTATGGGTACCTTGTTAACCAACGCCTGTATGACGCTTCAGACCTCACCCGGTCATATTAATATATTTGATAAATGCACCAAGCAACTGGTACTAGGTTTCCACTCCCATGGCGACACAATGTACTGGATGTGTGCCCCTACAGTTCGTCCTCAAGCCGACTTATTGTCAATGGCCTCTGTGGACTATGAACTCCTCCACCGCCGTTTAGGCCACCCCTCGCGCGATGTGCTCCGCGCTGCAAAGAAACACATCAAGGACTTTCTGGATGTCGATATTCCATCCACCGCTCCTATATGCTCTGGTTGTGAGCTTGGTAAACAACCAAACCGTACTTTTCCTCATAGCGAGAAGCGCGCAAGTGCTCCCTTTGAGTTAATTCATTCTGACCTTAAATCATTTGAAATCGAATCGTATCACAAGTACAAGTATGCAGTCATCTTTTATGATGACTTTACCTCCATGGCTTGGCTGGTCCTAATTAAAACTAAGGATCAAATGCTCAAAGCGACCAAGCAATTCCACGCCTATGTGCATACTCAGTTCAACGCCGTAATAAAACACTGGTGCTCTGATGCAGGGGGAGAATACACCTCCAAAGCTTTCACTGAGTATATGCGCGATAATGGCATACACATACAACAATCCGCCCCCTATGCTCACCAGCAGAATGGACGCGTGGAACACCTAATCCGTACTCTTATGGATAAAGCACAACCCATGCAACTGCAGGCTTGCCTGCCCGATTCCTATTGGGAGTTTGCGGTATTACTGTAACGACCGAAGTCTTCTATAGGGTCGAGGGACGACACAGTCTAAACGAGATGTCCTAGAGCGCTTGCTGGAGTCCTATATTGTTGTCAATGATGATCTATTAGGCTTTGTAGGCCTCAAGGGAAGACTAGGGGAAATAACAAGAGAAATAGACTAAGGTCTATACTACTAGCGTACGACTATATATACTAAGAGAGACCGTGCACAGACCATGCTGTGTAGAGACTATAAGTAGTAAGTATCTCTGATACTGGTTACCGTGAGGCAAGATAAGCATAGCCTAGATAAGAGGGGTTAATGCTATTGGACGATAAGGGAAAGTGAGTCAAAGGGAAAAGCATGAGGCAAGCATGAGGATACAATGTGTACAACATGTGTTGCACAGCCGAGATAAGAGATAAGGTCATGTGACTGCTGACGTGATAGGGATCACGTGACTTGATAAGATAAGAGTTGCAAGGGTTATCTGTTAAGTCTTAGCTATGTGGTAAGCAATAAGAGGCGAAGACGAGAAGATAAAGGTTGTGAGTTATAGCGTCTGTTATAGTTTCCTTCGGACTGAACCTGGAAGTATGGCCCTAACACTGGCAACTACAGTCTTCAGCGTCACATCCTCACCTGTCACCTTGATTTATACCTCGATGAAGCCGAGAAGAACTGTTGGGAGATCCTCCTTGAGCATGTGCGGAATTCATTCGCCAATGGATACACATTCACAGCTCTCTGTATGGCCCTTCACCAGCCCAGAGTCACCATATGAACACTGCCACATGCATCCACCAGAGACTCATCTTGTGCTGACATGCCGTCCCTCACATCCTTGGAAGCTGGATTGCCCCCATTCTCCCAGGCCACATTGCATGAGCATCTGATACAGTTTACCATCAGCAATGATCAGGTACATCCATACTTTTTGGTCCTATTTGTAACTGGTGTATTAATAATGATTTAGGCCATTAATGTTGTCGAGAGTTCCAATGCCTGATTTTGTTTCTCCATCAAGATTTACGGGACTCAGACATCCCTCACAGAACCAAGACATATGAACTGATTATCGAGGCTTGGAGGCAGTATTGAAGCAGTATTGAAGCAGGATCTTGCAGTAGGATGCAATCAATTCTGCAAACCAATACTTACTGATCTCTTATAACAGCAAGCAGAAGGCAGAGGTTTCTTTCACCAGTGACATTTGGTCCAATGAAAATTATTGTTCTTTCACTGCAATAACTGCTCACTGGATCTCATGAGGTGAAGCCATAGGCAGCCTCAAATTAAATGCTGGACTTATCGCTTTCCACTATATCCCAGGTAACCATACTGATACCAACCTTGCCAAAACGATCTTATAACTCATTGATCATGCTGGAGTTACGGAAAAGGTAAGAGGTTCTTGTTTTTCTCAAGCTCATACTCACACACAAGTCATACCCTTGTAGATCGGTCATTTTACCCTTGATAATGCTTCCAATAATGATGCTGCAATGCACGAATTATCAAGACTCCTTGCTGAACAGGAGATCACATTTGATCCCATCAACCGGCACATTATGTGTATCCCTCACATCCTCAACATCTGTTTCAAGCATGTCACCAAGAAATACACGTCAGCTGACTTTTCTGCCATTGGTCATGCCTGGGTTAGTGCACTTGGTGATGTTATTGATAAGGATAAATACATTGAGGCTCTCTGATGTGATCCAATCGCACTTGGTCATGACATTGTTCACATTGTGTGTTCTTCAAGTCTTCAGCATGAAAGCTTCACCAACACTATCACCACCAGGAACCAGATGAGCTGGTTTACAAATGATGACAACCAGTCCATCCAGCTTCCTGTCCTTGAACTCCTCCGTGATGTCAAGTCGCATTGGGACTGTAACAGACGCTACTATCCACCAGATTATTTCCCTATTTTTCCTCCTTTTTCCTATAGCTAGAACACCAGATAACTGCAATTAACCCCTATAACCCGGACACTACACTTTCACTAGTAACTGAT
>JBBPNA010000370.1:0-25496 GCA_038090555.1 Boletus subcaerulescens | reverse complement strand
GGTTTCGCCCATCCCGTCGTACTCCTAGCACAATCCATTCATGTAACTACGTCTATACTCGTTTACATTCTTTCCTCCCCTCACTTCAGGTTCATTGAAAGCAAACTAAGTTCGACACGCACAGACACGGTGCCTCGGGAGATCATGTCACTCTCGCTTGCAGACTGCCAGCAGGGGTCCCTGACCTGCGCAGCACATAAAAGCATGAGGTCGCGGTGCGCTTTCGATCCCAACCTCACCCACTCGGATCATCCACAGACCATTGTGCAACTTCGCGTTCGCCATGCGCTTCATTTCAGTCCTCATCCCTAGCTTCTTCCTCAGTTCTTCAGTTCTGGCGAGTCGCCGTGAACACTTGTCCCTGTCCCACGATCTTGCCAAGAAGCCTACCAACGCTGCCACTAACAGACTCGCAAACAGTAACAACATTACCAACTGGGGTGGTGCTCTCTGGTTGAACCAGCCTAATGTATGTCGTCGATCTCTTGGACCCTATCTTGTTTAATCTCATCCTTTTGTGTTTTATCAGGGAACCTTTTATCTCGTCACTGCCGATTTCTCTGTCCCCAATATTGGTTTCAAGTTTACGGATCTAATGCTTGACCCTGCTGCCTCTGCCATGGTCGGGATCGACGGAGTCACGTGCACCGACGCCGTGCTTTACTCCGGGGTCTACTTTACTGTCAACGCTACTGGGCCCGTATACGATGGTAAGGAAGTGTCAAACAATGCGTCCACTATCTTATTCAACGTGGTTTCGTACAGCTTAGTATGTTTTACCCGATGACCCCAACACGCACCCGTTCGACCCGCCCGTCCACATCTCTCCTGGAGACGTGATCAGACTCACAGTCAGCATGCCCTGGGAAGAGACGTCGGGCTTTGCAGCAATCCAAAATTTCAGCAAGAACCAATCCGCCATCCAACATTTCAACTCTCAACATGCACTCTGTGGGCAGGATGCAATGTGGATCGTCTCAAATTACGGGAAAAACAAAGACACTAAGTTTCCTTTGCCCAACTTTGGCACGGTGAAATTCCTGGAGGCTCAGGCTGGGGGGAAAAATGGTCAAACCTACCTGCCTCAGGATGCCACCATCACTGAAATCCTCAACCCGGGCGGTCAACCTCTGACGTCTGTCTCGGTCGACAAGGATACGGTCAGTATCAAGTATCTGGAGTAAACGCCACAGGGAACATGAAGAGGCGCATTTATCAGGGTTATATTCTCAGTATCTAGAAAACATACCGCTTGTAATGGGCATTCTCATACAGGCACAACGATTGACACGTTAGTTGAACGCTCGATTGCGAGAATCGAATGATTGATCGGAATCAGATACAGAGTCAGAGACCCACATACGCGTGCCTCATCCAACATCCTCCTTCACATTCCCATTTGACCCACACATACTTGGTGGTGACTAAACGCTCGCCAACTGAGACAGAAACCTTCGTTTCACCGTTCTGCTCGAATTCAAAAATGGTCTCCCTCTGTGGCCATGAGTTTGATGTCACAAACTTTAAATAGTAGAGGCTCCATTGTCCACCCCAGGGCCGTGTTCACGTTGAACCATGAGACGGTTTTGCAACTACGTGGTCGCGGCGAGCAAGCCTACGATTCCAAAGGTGACGCCTGAAATAAGTGTTGGTAAATCTGGCATATGCAGATCCCTGTCGGGAGGGCGTAACATACAAATTATCTCGTGCCTGTATCACCTACGCGTAGCATTGTTTGTGGAAAGACCGCTGGTATGCCAAAAGACTCGAGCACATAAAACACACAATGCACACCGTTTCCGCGAGCACCGAGCTTCGCTTTGTACAGTACATGCATAGAGTCTGAAAAGTCCACTCAGTCGATCCTATTACGAAACACGACCTTGGCATGAGGATTGGCTGAGATATAACTGCCAATGTGCCAGCTCGGCGGATACGTCTCATTGTCCTGCAATTTCACGTCATACGTCACAACGACGTGGGCCAGCATCAATTTCAGCTCGTTTGTGGCGAAGAAGCGTCCAGGGCTACCAACATGATCAGAGTCAAGTAGATGAAAGACGCAAAACCACACCATGCATGTCTACCATGTCCAAAAGGTAAAAAATCGGCCGAAGTCGAGGTACATTGATGCTTTGAATGACTGCCATCTTCGTCGTACATCCCAGCAAATCGGAACGGCTCGAATACATCGGGATTTTCATAGAAATCTTTGTTGTGGTGGATTGATACGGCTGCCGCAGAAATCAATGTTCCTTTCGGTATAAAAGTTCCATCTGAGAAAGTGAAATCTTTCAAAGCCTTGCGTGAGAGGGACGCTGATGGATCGAGTGATTAGGACAATTCTCGCATAGAAACAAATCCGAGGACGATTACCGGACAGCATTCCCTCGAAGCGTAAGCACTCCTTGAGGAAGCTATCGACTTTTCGCATCTTCCCAACTGCACTTTTCGACCATCCCTCTTTCTGTACAATTCCCTCAACCTCCTCACGAAGCGGTTGGATGTACTGAGGATTTGCTGCAAGGTAAAAGAGCGCCTGTGTAAAACCCTACAACGTTGTATGATATCAGAACGGGACGAATTTATTGGGGGCTCGAACGTACGTTGGAGGTTGTCTGGTGCACACCCAAAGAGTAAGGATCCATTACAACGGGTTCATACCTGTACTCACATGAATGGCTGCGAAGTTACTAACCAACATACGACGTGTCAAGCGGTCCACGGTTAGCTCCGGACCCTCTGCTTCGTCCATCAGCCACGACAGAAAGTCGTTCTGTCACAAATTGCAGTGAGCACTTTCTCATTAGCAACAAAAGCCACGAACAGGTTTATCATCCCACTCCGTCCCATACTCGTCCAAGTATTTCTGTCGCTCCTCAATGATTGGACCCAGAAGCCTCGCGCCGCGCCTAATGCACTGAGGAACTCTTGTAAAAAGCCGAGCAGCCAGACTGTGAGGGTGTAAAGGCTACATCTAGGACAACGAAGGGGATTAACTTACGGCCGCATGAATTTTGGGAACAGACCGATTATAACACCCCCCGCTATCATATCAACCGTACACCGGATGTTGAGATCTACCCAATCAGGATCGCGACCTAGTGTGATCGACTAAGATACGAATGGCGAAAGGCAATCGACGGAGTACATACATAATGGGAGGCCGATGAATACTCTATTGCTTGTCCGGCAGACGATCTCTTGAATGATGCTGAAGGCTGGTACACTCTTCCACTCTGGATGTTTCCAGATGAGTTCACGATAAACGCTTGTCAATTCAAATACCTCACCATTTTCGCTGAGGTCCAGAAGGTCTGTAAAGGATGCGACTATCTCATCTCTGATATGGGGATATAGGACTTCAAGGTTCCGAGTGAGATGGAGGCGAACGACTGAAACGTGGTAGGGGTTATGATGAACTTCGTGTCCCAGCGAGTACTCAATCTGAATTTGCTACAGACGACATCGGAAGATGAATTCACAAGGAGAGAATGCATGCTCACATCATTAATGGCTTCTATGAATGATAATTCGTCGGATGCTTTTGCCAGCTCTTCTACGTGTTCACGACTGCTTAGAATGACTGTCCAGCGATTTGGCTCCGCGACCTTGAATGGTGCAGACTTGTACTATGAGATACAGTGTTAGTTGCTACAACACAATTACCGATGGACGTGCCGAACTTGCTTTTTCGTATCCTTCTTGTATGACATTTTGAGCGTTCATCAGATACTTGAAACCAGCCCACCAGGAGCCAAGCCAACCACTTGAGCCTACAGCTGGGATCGCATCAAGCTGGCAAAGACCACAAAGGTTCAATCAGGAACACGAAGTACTTTTATCATGGGCCACTCACATTGGGACGTTGCGACAGTTTTGCACCTATAGTGATCGCAGTAACCGAGCCTACAACACCATAAGTGACACCTGAAATGCTTGCTAGTGAGTCTTGCAAGTGGAGACTCATTGTCAGCCTGGGTCCCGAGGAGGGACACGAACTTATTTGTAAGATTCTGTGTGACCGAGTAGCACACGGCGGAAAAGCAACACTTACTTATAGGCGTGAAGTTCTCACAATCAAGGTATTTCGTCCAAGGATAGAAATTAATCTCTGCCGCATCACCTCACTGCTTCTTTTTTCCCACGCATCCCGAGTAATCCTCAGTTGGGCCAGAGATGATGGAGCGAGTCTCCATTAATGGGTCTTTGGAGACTTCACTCAGCCTTTCCCGGGATGTGAGGAAATTGAGCGCTTTGAGCTGCGACGGGTGGAGACGATGGAGGACATCACATGTCACACCGTGACTCCTAACTTCTCGGCCAGGTAGTCTTTCTTTGTATGTTCTGCTTTTCCCTCTGAAATTCTGTCCTCTTCGAGAAGATCCTCCGAAGGGGGGGACGTGAACAAGTACAACAAAGGAATATCCTGGATTGTCACAGTCAGTGATTTTCCATGGTCATTCGAAGCAGCAAAAATCGACAATCGTCGAGACAGATTGATGGTTCACACCCCTGCTGTCTGTCCTCTTCGCTCGGGTGAGCAAACTGGAAGGGTTCCGAGCCAAAGGTATGAGCGTTTTCGTAGAGGCAAATCCACCTATCTGGCGTGCGAGGCTAGATGCGGCATTCGAGAACGACTCGGAGTGTCTTCATTCCCCTCCTATGGCTTTCAGGAGGCAGATGGGACCGTCGTGGCCGCATTGGCCAGGGATCCCTGCCTTCGGACAAGGCTGGAGATGCCCAATGCCTTTCGATTATCGTTCAGTTGTCCCGCCCTCGAGAGCGATCCGCTTTCTTTGTGTGCAAGACTTCGTTAGACACAAGTCAGACGAGCGATACAGTCGTGATAGGGCCCGTCATGTGACGGCGTGGCTTCATTAGAAAACATCGACTCAGATCGCGCTCGAGAATCCACAGACGTTGGTTGTTCTCGCCAGTTCTTCCACGTGTTCGCGACTGTTTAGAATGACTGTCCAGCGGTTGAGTTCTGCAACTTTGAATGGCGCACCCCGAGACTTGTACTGCGAGATGGTCAGTTAGTTACTACACAATCACCGATGGACACGCCGAACTTGCTTTTTCGTATCCTTCTTGTAGGACGCTTTGAGCGCTCGTTAGATACTTGAAACCTGCCCACCTGGAGCCGAGCCAGCTACTTGACCCTACAGTCGGGATTGCATCGAGCTGGCGAAAGTCACAAAGGTTCAATCGCAGACTTAGGACCTTCAGACAGTTTGAAAATTAGGGTGATCGCAGCGACCAAGCCTATGGCACCATAAGTAACTCCTGAGATACTTGCCAGTAAGTCTTGCAACTGGAACATTGTCAGTGTTCTGAGGAGGGACATGGACAACCATGATGAAAAAATTTGAGTTTACATCACAAAACGAACGGGTGCGAACGCCTCATGGATTGCTGGTTCTTCCATCCCACTTGAGAAACCTCGAGACATTCCTGCGGCTATCCGTACAGCAGGTCTTGTTGATACAAATCATCTGCCATGTCCAAATGATGAGTAGGCTCGAGGTGTCTCCCCAAACAGGAAATTCGCTAAACAAGCAAGCTCCGCTGTGCGAAAGTTGTGCGAAAGGGAATGAGATCCTTTATTGACCGGTGTCTTCGTTTCCCCTTCAATATTTGGGCTTCCAAGAGGCAGCTGTGACGTCAAGGCAGCTTTGGCCAAGAACCCCGCTTTTGGACACCTGAGACGCCCGACTCTTTCGAAAATCATTACAACGCCCTGCCCTGCCCTCAAAACAAATTTCGTGTGCAGGGCTGTGGTGGGAGAAGGGTAACGATGCGTGTGGGGTATACACATCGATCACAGGTACAAGTGGTGCGCCCAAGCCGCCACGAGGGCCTATTTCGCAGTGGCAATGTTCCTCCCGGACAGTGGAGACCACAGGAGCCACCTCACATGGTGTGGTTGAGCGGCTTCGCGCTGATTGTGGCATGCGGCTCTTGTCTTAGACTGATGGTGTCGGCAGCTTCCGAGTCTGTATTTGGATGTATTTGGGTGAACTGTACAGTTTGAATCAGCCACATTTCTTCATCGTCTGGCACGACCAACACACACCTTGGCACGATGTCGAACGATCTCGAGTGGCTCCTTCTCCGTGTCAGTATACCCATCAATCATCCTCGGAGGACGTTCTCACCCTCCTTTTCAATAGAAACACAACTCTTTCCTCGTGAAGAAGGCCTCCGGGGGCCCCATCTTCTCCACCGAATCAGTAAGCTCGGCTTACTTTGCGTCTCACCGTCAAACGACACATTTTACATAGGGGAACCTTCGCAACCTACACTCGCACAAGTACTCGGGTCTTGCCAATGCCAAGGCAAGGATAACTAACTCTACGATGTTGATGTCATAAAGACATATTGACGTTTTGCAGACAATCGACATCAAGGATTCTCCCTCGGGGATTCAGGTCACCGTGAACAAGTCCAAGGCGACACCCCACCAAGTCCGTGGTGCCCGGACGACATCCACGATCCGTAACCGTTCTGGTGGGCGTCGTTCACTGGGTGTCGTTGCCGGTCTCACGAGACAGGGTTACCGCCCTGATCTCCGCGCTGTGAGTATCTTTTTTCTCTGGCTGAGGGATCGATCCGGGTACACATCCTGCCTTGCTATGGAGATCAACCAAAACGCACTCTCGTTAGAACTCGCTGGAAAACACCAAACGGTGTATGAAGGCCGAGCGTGGACACGTTTGCAATATCAATCTAGTCCATATTCTGGACGATCTCCATTCGTATTTTTTCCTCTCCGTCTCTTTTTGTCCCGGGGAAACGCGATTGGCGATTACATTTCTGTCTTTGGTCATCCTGTGGTATATTTACTAACGGAATGACATGGACAGGCTGCCCTCGCTCGCACATCTGCTCTCATCGCTGCACAAAAAGAAAAGAAGGCACGACCACCGAAGAAGGCTCGGGGGAAAAAGGCCACTGCATGACCGTCTTGGCGTGTATCTGTAGTATCCACTTTTTAATGCATTTGAGTGATAAAAATAAGCACCATTATGCCAACCAGGCTCATGCTTATCATCTGTTGCTGAGCATACGAGATTTCTGAGCAGTTTCCGATCGACCAGTACAAATACACACGATTGAGCTACGCGTACACAGACCAATTAGTTTCACCCACACCGCGCGAATATTCATTCGACTGATTCAAACAGCCAACACTTTGCCAATGGGCTGACCGATCCTCCCCACCCCTCCAAAAGAGTGCTTCGAGGCCAAATGATCCTTGGAAGGCATCGTCACCTCGACCTTGCGGTACATACTCTCCTTGAGTCTGTTCTTGTCATGCCCACCATGACCATGTTTCTTCTCCTTCTTGGGCGCCTCTTCCTCGTTGTGCGGGGGAGGGTGTGCTTGTTCTTCCCCTTCCCCCTGAGCGGCGGGACGCGGGTAGTCGGCGTTGTCGGCGGGATGCGTCGGTGCAGGCGCGGACGTACCGCTGTGTCCATGTCAGCGTTGTGCGTCAGGGTGATATCACGGTGAGATGGGATCAGATCAAATCAGTGTCTGGTCGTCTCGAGGCTGTGACTTACGAGGCGTGGTGGGGTTTGGGACGTGCGCTGATAGAGAGGCGGCGACCGCCGACTCTCACTATCGCATGGGGAGGGAAGGGGTATCAGCGCGTGTGTCGGGCTCTGGGGTGATGCTCGGCTTACGGGCTGGGGGATGCTGGGTAGACATAGTGTCAGACATGGTGTTGGATGAGGGCAACATCGAGGGGGAGCGGAGTTATATAGGATACGGCTGATCGGTCGCGTGACTGTCGAAGATGCAATGTATTTGAAACATCCTCACACTTGGCAGGGGCGAACTGGATCCGACCCAGCCGTCCATCAGACACTGCTTGTAGCAGGCTTGAAGCGCAAAGAAAGAAATCAGACTGATACAGTCATGGTGTCGTTTTAGCATATCCCCATAGCATGCAAGGACATCGTGATGAGAAACATGGAGCCTGGGATAAGTAGATGAACAAAAGAAAACATTTACTCTTCCTCCTCTTCGTCGCCACCCTCTTCTCTCTTGGCGGCTGCAGCAGCCCGCTTGCGCTTGACACGACCAGGGCGTCCGCCTCCGTATGGCGAAGTGAGCGCAAAGTCGATGTGCTTCTGCGAGTCAAGACGAACAACAAATGATGGAACATTGACGATTTGCTTTCCAACGCTACAGGAAATTGAATGAGCCCCTTTCTTTGTAAAGAAAAAAAAATGCTGTCTCACCGAATGTGGCGTTGTCTGATGAGCGTACGAGCGTGGTGAATACTCTTGGCAAGGTTGGTCTTGAACACCTGCGTTTGCAGCCGGCGTTCCAAGAAGTCCTCGACCTTCAGAGCCAACACGTAATCGAGACGCATGCGTGTCTCGTCCAGCACACCAATACGGACGAGACGACGGATGAGGGCGTTACCCTCAAAAAGACGCTTGGGGTCCTTGTCGTCGAGCTTGAGGAGTTCACGAGCAGCACGTCGGATTTTTGAGAGGATGAGACCAATACGCCAGATCTCGCGTTTGTTGCGGAGGCCATACTCGCCAGCAAGCTAGACCGGCGTGCAAGTCAGCCTTGGTCGACGTGGTGATGGTAGACAAAAGTACCTTGAGCTCGGCGTCGAGGCGAGCCGAACCAAATGCACGATGAGGGACCTTGTAACTGTAGTATTATCAAAGACTGTCATGAGTACCCAGATTCTCGTTACGATCTCGAGACTCACGTCTTGCTATGGTTACGTGGTGCCCTGCAGTAAAAGGATCAGCACGACGTACAGGACATTGGGCACGACGAGGACAATTACCTGGGCATTTTTCCTTGAGGACAGATCGTTCGTATGTCAGGCGACGGCCATATTGGGGCGTGAGTTGGTGCGTGCGCCACAACTGTACAGTTGCTCGCAAGCCACCGGAGATACCCGGCACATCACTCTACACCACCCTCCAGACCGACATCGACGACACCGACACCGTAAGTCTACTTCAAAGACCTTTTTTTCTTCGTTGCTGACGACCATGCAGCACTCAATATGCCTCACTCTTTCGGTTACCGTGCGCGCACGCGCGACATGTTCAAGCGGGGCTTCAAGGGTAACTATTCAGGACTGCGTCTGTCTGACCATGGATCCTGACGAACGGTGTCAGAGCATGGCCCCATTAAATTGTCGACATACCTCATCAACTACCGTGTCGGCGACATCGTTGACATCAAGGCCAACGCCGCCCAACAAAAGGGTATGCCCCACAAATACTACCACGGGTTCGTCCATATCATCCCCCTCATTAGGGTTCCGTTAGACAATCTGACCACTATAGACGAACTGGTATCGTCTACAACGTGACACCCCACGCTGTTGGTGTCATCGTCTACAAGGTCGTCGGTAACCGGTACATCGAGAAGCGCGTCAACATTCGCGTCGAGCACATCAGGCACTCCAAGTGCCGACAAGAGTTTTTGGATCGGGTAAAGCGCAACCACGAAGCACACGTCGCTGCCAAGGAAACGGGCGGTACGTATGCTACGTTTGGGTTGGAGACTGTGATACTGATAATGCGCGACAGAACGAATCTCGTTGAAGCGGGTGCATGCACTCCCGCGGGAAGCCCATACTGTGTCGATTGCCGATAACGCACCACAGACGATGGCGCCTGTAGCTTACGAGACTACGATTTAAAATGGCATTTGTCGCACTCGGTCGTCTTTTTTTTCTATGCTAGCACCACATACAATATGCCATGACTTGCCATGTGTACGGTAGAGGGACAGTAAGCCTTGCAAAGCTAACACGACCAAACAACTTCGTACTTGATGCCATCCACACGCCGCAACAGAGACCGTTCACGGTCCCAGGAACGAGACGCTCCTCTTCCAGACGGTGTCCCTTCCATCTCAGAATCCGACTATTTTCTCAAAAACACTGAATTCAGAGTATGGCTCAAAGACCAAAAGGACAAGGTCTGTCACGTGTACGCCTCCAACTCGTCAAGACACATTGAACTCTTCTAAACGACAGTACTTTGACGAACTCTCGAGCGAGAAAGCGCGCAGGTGCGCATGCACCCATCTACCTCTTCCATCATAGTCCCATTGACACACAGTGATCCATGCTCCCCATCACCCCGTCCCAAACACCTTCAGCTACTTTCGCAAATTCGTTCGGGCGTGGAACAAGGGTAGACTCTCCAGTGCGTTCTGTGATTTCCCAACCTCATCCGTCTCACACTCTCGTTTGCACATGTTGCATGACACAGAGGGACTGTACCACGACGCAGCAGCGATGGTAGGCCCAGCCGCCAACCAAACCAAGTACAAGTGGTCGTTTGCGACCAAGGGCTCGGGTGTTGACGACAATGCGCTTCGCGCAGCCCGCGAGCAGGTCGATTTGGCGACCCATCATCTCTCGGGCAGTGCAGGCGGTCGCGTCATCGGACCCACGCTCCCGTCCGCGTCGGATCTTGTTCTCGCGCGGGAAACTGTCTCGGAGCACCATGCCTCTGAGCGCGACTTGAAACGGAAACGGGATCGAGCAGCGGCCAAGGAGCGTTTGGAGGACACGGTCGGACCGAAGGAGGTGGGTCGGGAGGGGATGTTGGAGAAGAAACGAGCGCGGAGAGAGAATGATCGTGCGTTTCGAGAAAAGGGGGACGAAGGGTACGAAGCGGACGAATCCACGTTGCTTGGCGGTGGGGATAGTTTTAGAGATCAGTAGGTGTCGTGGTTTTCACTTTGCTTATCACTGACGTTTTGTGACAGGATAGCACGACGGGATGCGTCCCGAAAACGATTTGAAGAGAAGCGTGCTGCGACACGAGAAGACAAGGTGGCGGTAGCGCGTGAACGCGTTGTAGCACTGCGCGAGAAAGACAAGGCGACGATGGACATGTTCCAACAGCTCGCTAAACAACGGTTCGGATAGTTACACAAATACTGTACATGTTATCGTGAGTACATGTTCATGCTATAGTCAGCTAGCATAACACAGAGCCGCATCGCCTACATCCTCCTGTAAGCGTGTATCACGCGGTGGGGCTGCGCATCATTTGACCCAGCCGGGTTAAACGGTTACGCCATGCACTCTTGTCCCGACTCGGAGACGTGGGCGATGCTGCTTTGATGTGGTTACATGGCATGCTCCACGCCAAGTTCTCGGTGCATTCGCATTCCTGTGGCTGAACAGCATCGTTGAACACCTGTTCTGTTTCCAGACAACGTGGCATCACCTACATTATACGCGAGGTAGCCTTGGTACGCCGCATTGCGGAGCACGGGATCGGTCTCCTGAAACGCCGTGGTGATCTGGATGGTTCGTTGATTCCGCTCCACTCCTAGGGGCCGTCTGAACAGTTTAACTGGCTTACCCTCAAGGCGTCACGGGGAGTAATACCCTCATTATCACTGTCATCGACCTGAGGTACAAGGAGTCGTTGGCGCTCGTTCACTAAGTACGCATATGTTCAGGGACTGACCACGGTGCTCGTCTGGGATATCACGTCGGACTCGCGCCTACATGCATCCGCCTGTCGTGCGTGTGAGTTGTCCACGTCCAATGCTATTTTCCTCGAGTGTGCCGACCTACCCTGTGGTAAGGTGAATGCCGTAGAATCGCTTCTGGGGCAGCATTTCCATTTCTTCTCTCAAACGTCCTGGACATGATTTTGGGGTGGCTAGTCTAAGCAGTCGACTCGTGGTTGCAAAGAGCTGTGGGGGGGTAGCGACGCATCACTCCGCCAACCCGCATCCCGAGTAATATACCCTGTGATACTACGGACACCTGCCAGCGTTACGCGATACATTGTGTGGGGGCCGTGTTCACTTTTAAGGCACGTGGCTGGATTCGTGTTTCAATCTTCCGAATTTTTTTAATGTCGATGGCGGTACGGGTCGTGCCAACGGTGGCGTACCATGGCCCGTACTTTGTATACCGTACTGTACCCTGCAGGGAACGAACAAGCCATCATTGACTTATGGGTATGTGGCCCGTTTTCCTGAATGCCTACTCGGAAGCGACAGTGATTACCCGACTTGCGCCGCCATCATACTACAAGCAACCGTTACCTCCGGGGCCATATCTCGTCCCCGCTTTCCCCATTTCGCTGGAACAGCCTTTTAGATCTGTGGAGCAGCTGTCTCGTCACGTTCTATCTTTAATGGTGTGCTCTCCCAGTGCATGATGGGCGTTGAGCACTGATCACAAATTGGCTAGCCTAGTGGTACCAAAAGAGGGGAAATTGTCTGATGAACAAGTTTCAATGTAACTGGAGTTTGACAGATGGGTGTTGCGCCCATTTTACCAGTTACATACCCGCACCGTCCACGGCATTGATGTTGTTTTCGGACGTGGTACGATGTTACATATGGAGCGATAGACCTGTGACTGCAGGCACGATTGGAAGCAGATTGGGAGTAATATTGCTGTGATTAATACAGTTTGGTATAAATAGGACTGGGCGGATCCATCCAACTACTATTGTAGATGGCGATGCATGCCAGTCTAGTATGTAGTGGGGTAGGCGGTGCATCATGACGATAACGTCGTGACAAATGTTTGAACTTTATTCCATGTCAACGATCCACGTAGATGAACGGTACTACGACGTCAAACGGAATGAAGTTGTTAATGCAACTTTACCCGCAGAGCATCCCGATAATCGGGCCTTGTGCCATTCTGAAAATTGTGGTTGCTCGGCGTTTATGTCCCTTCGCCACGTCATGAGCAGTCTAGTACCACATCGTATCAACGACGCCTCTGTAAACCACGAACCACGTTCCCACTGCAGAACTCAGGCTTGACAGATTACGGCTTGTTATAGAGTGCAGTATCGCAGGGACGTTCGGAGGAACGTGTCATCCGCGCTCGCTGACATGCGCTCAAGCGCTCGAGTTTCAACGCCTCAATGTTCAACGTTCAACTACAGCACGCCTCGCATCAAGGGACACCTGGTTGACGCTGTTTTACAAGCCAAATGCGGGTGACCTGTCAGGATCTCGCCGTTCTTGCGCCCTAGTAGTAGCTTCGAGAGGCGACAGACGCAGGTTCCGTCACTCTAGTTTCTAGCCATGCTTGTCACTTTGACTTGGTATTGTCACCAACCTCGTCACCCATTGCCGTCTGACATGCAGAGAGGAATGCAAGCCCACTGTGGGGACGGGACAAAACACCGTTGCTCACTTAGCATATCCTCCCCAGCCTGTAGAGATGTCTCCAAGTCAGCATCACTACGAAGACGAGAAGAGAGAGGAAATTTGACCTTCATTTGCATATTCCAGGGCATGCTCGACTAGAAATTCAACGAACGCGCAGTCCTTTTCCGGAGGAGACTTATAACCAACAACAACACTGCGTCATTAGAATTAAAACCACTCTTTCACACCTTTCATTGAAATGGACTTGCGTTGAGGGTGACATCTGAGGCAATGCCAAGGTTGTTACATGGGTCACGACACCAGACAGTATACCACCGCCCCCTCCACGCAACGCAAAGAACAAGTCGCTGTTTTGGCAGCGATTTGCGGTCAAGACTTGTCCACTTGCCACCACAAGTTCGAACTCGAGCTATCACATACATATGTCAATATGATGAAAGCTTGTATATTTTAGTATATACCACGCGGTCAACGGCAAGGCCGTAGACAGGCGAGAGGGAACTAGAAAATCAGACAGTGGCCGTAGCTATTGCACACCAAGACAAACCTGTCTTACGTCAGTGACGAGCCGTTTACAAGTTTAAGAGATATTTTCACCATCAAATATCCACCACCAGCACCGACGGTAGGTTCCGTTCGATCGGGTAGAGTGATGCCACCAGCGTCTACAAATTTATAAAGAGCATCGAAATTGACGCCGGCCTTGGAATGATGCTTGGCCCAAGTTCATCACTGGTTGGGAACACACTTACACCAAAGAATACTACCACATCGACCGCGCTGTCAGAGCATCCAAGTGGGAACGAAATTTCGGACGAGTGATATCTGAAACTCGATCAGAGTAAGTAGTCAAGAGACGAAGAGAGCCAGTCACATCCTGATAGTTCCGCATCTAAGTACCGCCAAGTAAGCTTTCATTCCGTTATTTAGTTCGCTTTACTCACCCTGCTAGACCACCGGGAGCACTGCTTCGACCAGCAAAGTCGTGCTAAATAGCCACATGTTAACAAGAGGCCAGAGGCCAGGATACGAAATGCAAAGAATCCGCAGTCGTACACCAGAGTTCTTGATCACGAGGGGGATAGAGTTGGTCTTGGCAAACATTACAGCGGTCTGGACATCCGAAATTTTCGCAACATCAACTTAATCACGCGCCATTCGTGTTAGTGGCAATACCAAACCAACGTCAGTGACTCACATAATAGCTGGGAATGCTTCTCTGAGCACAACTCCGAGGCGGATCGTATGCAGCCGTGTTATTGGGAAGCATACCATCTAGCAAGCATTGGGCCGACGTCTGTTGGCACGTCTCCCATTGTGTCTGACAAAAGAATCCGATTGAGAATAATGTTACACGAACAAATAAGGGTACAAGTTACATTCATGTAAGCGCTGAATGTCGTGGCGCGGGTGACTAGTGGTCCTTTGAATTGAACATCCCATTTAGACTATTTCGTGGGGATACTTACACTGATCCAGGTAATGCTCGTGCATTCAACGGGATCAAAAGAACCAACGTCGACACTTGAGAGACTGAAACATGGCCTCGCGAAAGGCATACTACCTTTCAAACGACCCTCGACCGTAGCGTTCAGGGTGTCCCATATCGTATTTGTCTCCCTCGCTTCCACTCTTTGCGTGGAAAATGCAGAACGAGTAAAGATTGCTGAGACAAAAAGCTTTGAGACGTCTTGGACTCGGAAGCGCACCCTGCGAGGACAGGGAATTACTCTGCTGCAATCACTGGACTGCATTAAAGCTTTTTGAATTCTGGGGTGGAAAACGCCTTGACTTGAAAACGCCATCACTCGCTTCGAGTTCCAGGCGGTGCACTATTACTGAGCATCAGTTAGGGAGTGTCAAACACCAACGTTACCCTCGAGATCTAATGTGAATCCCACCTAACAAGTTGACAGCCCACATCGCACGGACACTCGAGGTACGGTAGCAGTCCGTTTTTTTTTTTTTGACATTGCGAGTGACCCTAGGTCTCATCGAATTGTTGTCAATGTTGGCCATTGGGTATTGGACCTTGCATGGGGCGGTGGGCCCATCAGCACTCAGAGATGACGGACTTTCGGAACTTTATAACGGCAGACACAGCTCACCGGCAGTGGCGCAATTCAGAGGACGTGGCGACGGCCAGAGCCCGGTCCGCGATAGGTCCAGCAAAACAAGCGGCTCGAACGACTGCGTCAGTGAGCTGGCAGCTATTCCCGAACCGTCCTAATTATGTACGGGTAAGTGCCCAAAATGTCCGTCCTAGTAGCGAACCAACCAAGTTGAAGAACTGTTGGATGTCTCGATCGACCCCAACAACGCAAGCCCAGAGATATCGGAAAAGAGGGGTCTCATCGACGAGGCTATGGATATCGCAGCGGGAATGTCGTTCGCGGGGATACAAGGGCGTCGTGGGTACGATTTGGTCAATCAGCGACAGGATGTGGCGAGGGACGTGTACGAGCACCTGTTTCAGAGTGGCATGAGACCGGATTATCGCAAGGCGGCAGGGGCGCTGCACGAAGCGATTGGACGTCTTCGGGAGAGTTCAACAAGTGAATCCGGTTCATCCACGTGGGTCTTTGAATCTTTGGGTGTTTGGGTGTTTACGATAGTATCATGATCATGTCTTGTACTGTATGCATCGCCATGTCAAGAATGGATCTGATTCATCTGCTCGGTCGACTTCAGCGACTTACCTTTGTACCAGTCCAGCATGTTTGAGTGTAGCCCTATAGTTTGCGCTAGTAGGGCCCGTAACCCCTTATAAGGCCCAAAAGCGAAACGCGACGTTGCTTGACGTTACAAGCAATAGCCTGCGCAACAGCTTATGTAAGCGCTCATCTCCCAAATTGAGGTTGGTCAAACGCATCTTGGACACTCACTCCGCTTTGCACGCACTCTCCATGCAACTCGAGCCATACCGGCTCAGTCTCTGACTGACGTGCCGTCGCCATATGACATGTTGTCCACGCGACGATTGCCATCTGTCGAGTGTCTGTGTGGTTTCACGCAGTTAAGGCATGCTCTGCTCAAACTGTGGCGCATGATCAGTTATCGTCAGGAGAACGGCGCGCGAGCCGCTACCGATTTCTTTACTTATACTGTGAGTGAAAAAATCACTATTTATCACTGTCCTAGCTGACACTGACAAAACCTGCGCAAGGAATATCAAACAATGTCAATCTGCCGCCTCCCATCCACCTGCTCCGCTCGTTCTCTCCCCACGATCACAAGACACTCCCCCGATCTAGTGTTTCAGGATGATATTTGCCATTCTTGCTTGCGTCATACTTGTATGACATGTGAACAACGTCAGCAGCTGACCAGCAAGGCGACCTCTGTGGAACTTGAAGCATACTAAATGCGTAAGGGTGTATGGCACTTTCGACCCCAGTCTCGACTATCTAGACCGTTCATAGACAGTTGTTCAAACTTTTCGCCATGCGCCTCAATTTCACTTTCATCTCCGCCTTCCTTTTCGCTTCCGCAGTCCTGGCGCATCGCGTTCTCGAGCACCGCTCGTCCCAGCTCAATATTGTTCAGAAGCGTAACACCTCCAATCCTGATCATATCAACTGGGCTGGTGCTGTCTTGTCTCAGTCTGTTGTATGTCATCGATCTCTTGGACCGTTTCTTGCTTGATCACATTATTTCATGTTTTGACAGCCAACCTTTTCGACTATTTCCGGCACTTTCAAAGTTCCGCATATCTCGGGTCCAACTAACTCTTCTGTCGGTATCTGGGTTGGTATCGACGGTTCGGACGACACGCACTGCGGAGCCACTTTTCAGGCCGGGGTCGGATATATTATGATCGAAGATACGCCCTTTTACAAAGGCAAGGAATTGTTAAACCGCACATCCATGATTTGTCTGACATTTGTTGTTGTTGCTGCTGTTGCGTATAGCTGTGGCTGAGTGGACACCCCATGGAGGGCGCGAGTTCACCGGTATCAAGGTCTTTCCTGGAGACCTCATTACAGTCACTCTCACTGTGGCTTCGGATAACACAGCAGGCAATGCGACGATGGAGAATGCGAACCAAATGACTACCCAAACCCTGGAATTCAACAATCAACCCACCGCGCTCTGTCAGCTGAGCGCAGAGTGGATCGTCGAAACAGTAGATATATATGATCTTTCCAACTTTAGTGTCGTGTCCTTTACAAACCTAACTCTCCGTGATGATCAGAAATTCCCGCCGTTCGTGATCACTACTATAGGGAATGAGACAGCTATCTATGCCGACGAGAATGAAGTCACGATCTGGCGTGTGTACTAGGAACGTGAAAGGAAGGGTTGGGCATCAGTCACTTTGCTATATATCTTTTACATTGACTGATGTACAAAACCCGTCCAACAAATTTAAGACAACATGTATGTTAGGATCTTGCTATCCCCATTGCTCCCGCACTAAGATCTCGACGAGACAAGGAGATGGAGAGGATAAATAGGTATATCAAGACTGGGAAACCAGTCATGTATCTACAACAGTATTCATACACATACGAGAGAATGGAACCCAAACCTGACTGATCTAATGGACCAACCAGAACGACTCGGAATCGAAGGGACTAATGTAGCCTACTTCATTCACCAGCCACACCTCATCCACTCGTTCCAGAGTGGTTCTCTCCACACGATCGCCAGACCTTCCAACTACTATCTTGACTGACGAACCCAAGTAAGTATGTTTACCGATTCTGCTGATCGGAATAATCAGCCAGAAAATCACCGAGGTTTCTTCTACGGACATGTTCTTCACCACACAGTTGTGATTCACATTCCACACAAAGTTCTCTAATTCGCGCAGGAGGTAACCCGTCGCTTTCACATCAGCTTGAACGGACATCTGTCCCAGGACCGAGCTCGAGGGTTCTGCGTGGACATATGCGCGTCTTGGTCTCAAATTGTGCGTCGGTCCCACAAAGGTATGTAGCGCGGGGGAATCGTTCTGGGTCCAAACATACGCGCTCAGCAGAGACAATGGCACTCTGCCCACTCTGGACGGCAGGATCAACGCAGGATCATGATGATTGACCGGTCCTGTCACGGGTACATCGTTCGTAGGCTCGCACGAAAGCCTTGCAATCTCTTTGCGACCAACGCAAGGACCGTGGTTGCTGCAATGAGCCAATCCCCCGAACTGGAATTGATAACGGCAGGATCTTCCCTGATGGCCTCAAGGAGTAGAAGTGCTTCACTGGTTATTGCGTCGCAGTGAAAACTGAGCCGAAGCGGGTCAGCACCTTTGCGAGCTGAGATTTGATGAACGTGCTGATATATCTGGTATCATGAGCAGCAACGGATATCAGTGGTAAATGAGGAAAGGAAGGCGGGAGGTCCGCCATTGAGGTCACTCAGCGACAACCGTGGGAAGAATCCGATACGTGCCTTCCCACTTGTCATCGCCGTCACTGTCGCACACTCGCTTGCCATCGCCGTCACCGTCGCACACTGTTCTCACCTCACTCGCCCTTACCCTTGCACGCCATCACCGTCGTATACCCTTTCTTGTTTCTCGAATAGAACCTATTTCATCTGTAGTGGTGAGACTGGCAGTGGAAAGTCAGAAAGTCGGCGCCTCGCTATAAAGACGCTCCTGGAGCAATCCAGGAAAGAGTTCCAAGCTCGCGACCTAGGGTGCCCGCAGCGGAGTTCGTCATTGAGTCCTTTGGGAATACTCGCATACTCTTCAATCCAAATACATCTCGCTCCAGAAAGTACAGAGCTCCAGTTCACCGACAAAGGGCATTTATGTGGACTACTATCTCGAGCGCAACCGAGTCGCGGCTGTGCCGTCCGGAGAGCGGAACTTCCATATTTTCCACTATCTGATGGCTGGTGCATCTCCGGAAGAACACTTCGCTGACAAGACCCAGTACCGATATCTAGCACGCTGGTGCCAACACTCGCGCCAATGGTGTCTGTGATGACGATGCCAATTGCTTTGAACAACTCAAAATTATGGCTCTCAAGTCCATTGCGTTGTCCAAGCGAATGTCGCTCGAGCATGCCAGTTCGTTGCAGCCATTCTCCATCTAGGTAACATCGAATTCACCATCGACCGCGGTCGTGACGTGGACGCGGCTGTTGTCCGAAACGTGGGTGCGCCCCATCAGTGCGTCGCAAGTGCACAGTCAAATGGATTTATGTTAGAAATAGACACTTCAATGTACTAGACATTACTGTATCTACAACGAAGATAAGAAATAGTGGTGCCTTTTTAGTGGTCCGCGACAAGGCAAAATGATTGGTGTGATGGGGTTAACATTTCGCGATGGGCTAGAGTTGGCGGTGCGATGGAGTAAAAAGTAAAAAATCACACAATGTGTGCAGAGCTTCTGTTATTTAACTGGTGCCTATGACCGTGGTGAGAAAGACGTGCAACATTGAGCGCGCAATGATTTTTGTGCAGAAATAACACCATATGGATGAGCGTCACATAGGCGAGAGACAGAAGAGATAATCTACATCGGTGTATCGTAGCCGGCTGTGGCCGTCGGCGGTGAGTCGGATTGGGTGAGCTAGGGCTTACAGTCCTATCCTGCACGATCTCCCGATCAAGTGTTTCGAGATGATGTTTGCCATTCTTGCTTCAAGTTGCAGCATACTTGTATGACATTTTTGAACACCGCCAGCGGCTGACCAGCAGGGCGACCTGTGGAAACATAAAATCGGGTGTATGGCACTTTCGATTTCAAACTTTTCGCCATGCGCTTCAATTTCACTCTCATCCCCGCCTTCTTTTTCGCTTCCGCAGTCCTGGCGGATCGCAGTCTCGAGCACCGCTCGTCCCAGCTCAATATTGTTGAGAAGCGTACCAACGCTGCCTCCGATTCTGGGGAAGTTATATACACCAACTGGGCTGGTGCTGGCTTGAATAAGTCTGTTGTATGTCGTCGATCTATTGAACCGTGTCTTGCTTGATCACATCATTTCATGTTTTGACAGCCAACCTTTGGGGCCATTTCCGGCACTATCCAGGTTCCGTATGTCGTGGGTCCACCTGACTCTGCTGTCGGTATCTGGGTTGGTATCGATAGTGGTTTTGGATCGTGTGGAGCCCTTTTTCAGGCCGGGGTCGTGTGTGGTATGACCGTATTTGGGCCCACTTGCACAGGCAAGGAATTGTTAAACTACACATCCATGATTGTCTGACATTTGTTGTTGTTGCTGCTAGCTGTGGCTGAGTGGTTACCCAAAACACAGAACAGCTTCACCAATATCCATGTCTCTCCTGGAGACCTCATTACAGTCTCTCTCACTGTAACTGATCAGACAACAGGCTATGCGACGATGAAGAATTTCGGAAATGGAACGAAGCCAACGACTGACCAAACCCTGAAATTCAGCGATCAACCCGCGCTCTGTCAGCTGAGCGCAGAGTGGATCGTCTCAAAAGTAGAGAGTTATGATCTTGCCAACTTTAGTGCCGTGTCCTTTACAAACCCCCTGGCTCTCGGTGGTTCTCAGAAATTTACGCCTGCCAGTGGGTCCGCGATATTTGATATAGAGAATGTGACATCTGTCTATCTCAACGAGTATTTAGTCACGATCAAGTATGAGTAGGGACATGAAAGGTTGGGCGTCGGTCACTTTGCTGTATATCTAAGACAACATGTAGCCTCCTTCGTTCACCAGCCACACCCATGGCGTCCTATGGAAAGCCAGACAATTGCACTCGATTTTCCTACGCCACCCGCCGATGTCCATACTCCATATAGCAAATGGACTCCAGTCACTTTGCAAAAATTCATAGAGCACAAGAAGGAAGTTCAAACGTTCATTGTCCATAGTTTGTAGTGCAAAGCGCGTAAGTCAATTGTCCGTAGTACAAATTCCAAAGTTTGCTGTAGTAAAGCATATGAGTCCAATGTCTGTAGTCCGTAGGTACAAATCGCTTTAGCACAACGTCGTGGCCCAGAGATACGGGTGATCGGTCGCAGACTAGCACCAGCAACTCTGATGCGGAAGCCTCCGACTCCAACTCAAACGACGAGGATGGTGACACTGGGAGCTCAGGCTCAGAGGGTGACGTGGATTCCGAGTCGTCAAGCGCAGAGAGCGGAGACCCGGACGAAGACAATGGTCCGCGGTATTTCCCTCAGCCTCACAGTGTCAGCCATGCCATCGCTCAGACCCACCGCATGTCCGCTGGCTCTCGCGACTTGGATCAAGCCACCAATGCTACACAAGTCATCATCCCCCCCAACCAGACCCCTCGTCAACACTTGCTGTCCTGTTCCAACTCCCACGCCGCTGCCATAATGGACTCCGAGGAGGATGTCCGTGGTCATCAGCGCGCTGTACAAAAGCTCTCAATCGACCCCTCCGTCACAGACAATGACTACGTGGAAAATGTCTCCCCGGGCACGGATAACCAACATGCCAATACATTGTTTCCGTCTATTACTCAACCTCGTCACTCTTCTGACAGCGTCAGCGGGCCCTCTCGCCCAGTCCCATACGAGTTATCATACTACTCTGTTTTTTTTATAAGATTTATTTCTGGGTAGAAAAGTGAGCTATTGAAAAATACATGCCTAGGTGTTGCAACTCTACCTACGGACTACAGACGTTGGACTCATATGCACTACAAACTATGGACAATGAACTTCCTTCTTGTGCTCTACGAATTTTTGCAAAGTGGTGACTGGAGTCCACACATTTGGCGTAGGAAAATCGAGCGCGGTTGTCTGGCTTTCCATACTACCATCCACTCGCTCCAGAGTGGTTCTCTCCACACGATTGCCAGACCTTCCCACTACTTTCTCGACCGACGAGCTCAAGTACCGATTGTGCTGATCGGAATAATCAGCCAGAAACTCACCGAAATTTCGAAGTTCTACGGACACGTTCACCACACGGTTGTGATTGTTCCACACAATTTCCGCACGAGGTTCTCTGATTCGCTCAGGTGGTGACCCGTCGCTTTCACCTCGACTTGGACGGACATCCGAGGGAAGCTCTAGGAGGCTGCAATACAGAGCGCGAGGACTCTGCGTGGACGTATGCGCGTCTTAGTCTCAATCTTTGCATCGGTCCCGCGAAGATACGTATCGTTCTGGGTCCAAACATACACGCTCGGCAGAGACGATGGCACTCTGCCCATTCTGGACGGCAGGATCAAGGTAGGGTCATGAACAATGACCGGTCTTGTCACGGGTACATTGTTCAATTCGACCATGATGTGCATGACTGGCACCACACGCAATGACAATGCGAAGACGAGAGACAAACGCCCGGGTCAGCGCCTGATCTTTGGTTGCATCGTCGTAAAGCGCTTGACGCGTGTTGACGCGTCTTCGAAGTGCGCGGTGTCGGGACCGCACCGTGGTAGCAATATGTTTCAAGGACAGTTGCGACGGAGAGGGCAGATTACCATCATGGTGTCAATGGCGGCCGCCTCATATAGACGACTCGTCACCGACTAGCATTGTTTACCCAGCTTGCTAGTTCCATGCAAATAAAAGACGGCCCGATGGCTCGACGCCCTCAGCACCAGGACGGACCAAAATTCTGGGTAACCGTTGTTACAGTGTCCCAAAACGAATACAGCTGTTCTCGCTTGCAGCATGTGTGTTTGATCACAGGCTGCCAGGTTCCAGCCGTCCTGCGGAACACATAAAAGCATGAGTTTGTGCCTCGCTTTCGATCCCAGGCTCAGACATCCATCTTGTTCAAATCCACATTCCCATGCGTTTCAATTCCGCACTCTTCACCACCTTCCTGTTCGTTTCTGCAGTTTTAGCGAATCGCCGTCGCGGGTCCCAGCTCCTTGACCTTGTTGAGAAGGCTACCAACGCTGCCTCTGATGGGGTTGAATACAATCATGAATGGGCTGGTGCTAGCTGTCGACAGAAAACTGTGTGTCGTCGATCTCTTGCACCATGACTTGCGTGATCTCATCCCCTCTTGTTTTGGCAGGGAACAATTGTTTTTGTTTCTGGCGTTATCACTGTTCCGGATATGTCGGCTGTAGAAGCTGATTCCCTTGCCTCAGCCTGGGTCGGTATCGATGGTGACACGTGCAAGAGTGATGGTCTGCAGGCCGGGGTCGTCTTTGGTAAAACCCATAATGAGCTATTACAAGGGTAAGGTACTCGTAAACCATGCGTCCACGATTTGTCTCACCTTTTTTGTCGTGTCCTGTTTCGTATAGCTATGCATTGTTCATTTCCAGACACCAATGTAACGTTCGAAAACATCACCATCTCTGCCGGAGACGTCGTCAGACTCGCGGATCCAACGTCACCTCATGCTTTTGCCTTTGTCGAAAATACAAGCAACGAGCAGTCCGCCAGCAAGTACTATCTAAACTATAGTTCTGAGACCTGTGGACAGAACGCAGAGTGGATGGTCGAAGGTTACCCGCAACTGGATATTCCATTTCCCAACTTTGGCACGGTGACCTTTACAGATGCCTGGGCTGGTTCTGTTGATGACGGCCTCGTTTTCGGGCCACTGCAAGCCACCATCCTTGAAATCATTGGCAAGCAGAACCATCAAGTTCTGACCTCCGTTTCTGTCGAGGATAGTACAGTCACTATCAAGTATGTGTAGGCCTATAGGGAACCTGAAGGGAGATTCAAGAAGTTGGCAGTTGCGACAGAGAGGGGAACCATGATGTCAATGGCGTGGGGTTCGTCATTGACGGCCGCCTCATATAGATCCAGCTTATTACTAGTTCCATGCAAATAAAAGCCGGTCCGATGGCTCGACCCCCTCAGCACCAGGACGGACCAAACTAAGTAGTACTTGTTGGTTCAACTTCAACAGGCTCAACTTGGCTTGTTCGACAAGTTTCCATCCTTCTCCACGCCTTGTCACCAATACCATCTTGGTTAACTGATGTCGTTACAACGTCCCAAGATTACTCACTTCTTGTATCCATTCTCGCTTGCTGCATGTGTGTTTGAATACTCTGACCTGCCGCAGTGCAAAACACACAAAAGCATATACAATCGAATCCCACATAAACGATACCTCTCGGGAACTGCCCAAGGGTATACACTACGAGGGAGTATACGTTCTCTGGGAGGTCGGGTTGCCAAGAAAAACAGTCCTTTTTTCTATTAGCAATACTTGTAGGGATGATGCATATTAGCTATGTGAGATGCTATGTAGTACGTGTGAAATAATCAGTGACCTTGGTGTTCGCCATGTTCCTGGCAACTCATGTCCTTTGTTTCAACATACACAACATACTCACTCCCACCCAAAATCATCATCAAGTTCGTTAACAACATCCTCCAACACAAGTGCTGCCTCAAGTGTTTCTCTTCAGGTGCGACGTGGCTTCGGGTCAAGTTCCATGGCACCAGGATCCTCTTCATCAGCATCACTCTTTTCTCGTGCTGCACGTGCATCATAATGGACTGGCAGATGTCTTCATCTGTCGCTTCAAAAATGTTGTGCGTCTCTGTGTCCGGGTTGAGGAGCTTGGAAATGCTCATCTGGTTTGAGGATGGAAGGATGCCGGTCGCCTCCAAGTCGTCTAGAACACTTTTGAGAAGGCTCTCAGGGAAAAATTATATAATATAGTTGCCTAATTTAGTAATATCCAGGGGTAGTATTGGTTTTGATGTCGAGAAATCCCTATCAGATATGTGTTATAAGAGAGTATTTGTTATGCAGTGAAATCCCCCGCATTCCAAGTCAGGAAATCTCAAAACATATACACTACAAGGGAGTATCAGTTTTACCCCCTATTCCTTATGTGGGATTCGACTGTAGACCACTGTCAAATTATACGTAAATATCAAACCCAGTCATCCATAGCGAGGGAAGAATAAATCAGCAGTTGGCAGTTGAGACACATCTGCGGGATTCTCCAACACTGTGATCTTGCAAACACGACAAATGTGCAGTGTTCATTTCATCGATTATGTATAGACACAGGCGGACACTCTGGGAGTCATTGCATGACCTAGTGTAAGCCTAGACTTACTACGTCACCATATTCCAACCATATTCCAACCATATTCCAACATACATTCCAACATATTATCTACGTCATAGATGGTCCTTCCCTCTCTTGCATCATTGCTCCTCCAGACATATATATAGTGGACATGTTTCTCTTGTATATGCTATCTTTCTTTCCCCCCTTTCTTTCTCCTGCAATTGATACACTCATCCACGTTCTCTTTTGCGTGAGTGTCCCGCTGTCGTTCTTACAGGATATAAAGTGCTAGATTCGCTAGGGGAAAATCCTATGCAATCAATCCTCCAGGCCCAATCTAGTTATAAGCTGGTGATAGGACAACTCTATCTACCAGATCAAACAGAAGATACTAAAGAAAATAAACTACTGAGTGAGTGAGAAA
>JBBPNA010000369.1:1328-25575 GCA_038090555.1 Boletus subcaerulescens | reverse complement strand
AAGTCCTCTCTTCTTCGGATCATGGCATTCAGCTGAATTGTGTCCAGTTTGTCCAGCAGCCTTTGCCTTTCAGATATGTGGGGCATGGTGGTAGCTAGCAGGAACGTTTACTTAAGGCTCCGAGCCATCAGACTGGTCTATATGTGAGGATTCGAGCAGCTATCTTTATATTTTTCCAATGCATGCAATGTACTTGGCCGTTTTCCTCGAGTCATGTGGGTTCGGCACAACACTCGGCACGATCGGAGTTACAATACCAAGGGCACTCGCACAGACATTTCTATACCTAAGAATAGCATTACAATAGCGTTACAATAGCCTAAGTGAGTACCACTATTATGTCTAGTGTACCTTCTACAGGTACATAATATAGTCCTGACTCATATCAGTACTGAGTGTACCTTCTACACTATCCCCTATATTTGACGATGATATCTGACAGTAATGGAGAAATATCGACAGATGTCATGTCTCCAATGTTAACAGACTCAAGGGATGTACTCGCAGGCTGCTCTTCTGTGGATCCATGTTTAAACCAGATATCCGTAAATCTCACTTCGTTGAAGTTGGGAAGGGGCGTGAGACTACCATCTGGGATCATTGCAATGACCCAGAATGCATTCTTCAGGCAGAGCAGATTGGTGTCAGGATTTTTTTTGAATTCGTCAGACCAGCTCTTGCCAGTAGTGAGATTTTCGATTGAGAAGTGACCAGTTACGGAAGAAGTGCTCTCGACAATGATAGTGATTGTATGGCCAGGGTAGATTGTGAATGAGTAAGGGTCTTCATGGTACAAGGTGACGTGGGGACAGAACTGGTGCCAAGCTATACACGAAAGAATGAGAAGTTATAATTGATGCATGGGTTTCATGTTAACTTACCTCCGGTACGAATTCCATCTTTGGTTATGGCTACATGGATTCCGGCCATAAGACAGGCAGATGGACAGTGACGGCCATCGAGACCGATTCCGATATGGAAACCCGAGCCAACTGTACCCTGAGGCAAGGGAACGGTGAACGTGCCCTTAGCATAAGTCACTGGCATGCGCCACCGTGTGGACTCATCCTGTCGGGTCCCAGGTAAGATGAGACCAAACATCACACAGTCCAGAAGAAACGCACTCACTCGGAAAGCACCAGCCAAATCTCCTGCGAGAACCGCAGAAACGAACAAGAAATTGGAGATTAGAGCGCGATTCAAGTGCATGGCAAGAGTAAAGATAGAGTCTCGGTGAGTTTGGCACTGAAAGCCTCGCACGGCCTCACGGTTTTAGTAGAGGTCGGATGAGAAACACAAATGATATTCCGAAGTTCGAACGTCTCCGACAGTCGTGTGTACGATAGACTAGGCGGAGCCGGTTGACACGGTGTTAGATACGCTCTGACAGTGTCTATGTTACCTCCGTTGTGATCGACGGATCTTGATAGTGGGAGTCTGCTTCGCATAAATCTCTTCCAGATGACCCACCATAGTTACAGTATTGTCACAACGGCTGCAACAATATTTAGCACCAACCTAAATGTCAAACGAAACGCGGGGACACACTTGGATTTAGTTTCAGGTTTGACCAGCAGCCGGATTTGATGTTTTATCGATTCTCGAAGATCCGACTCCCAATAAGGTTGTTGGTAGACGACCTCGGATGATGCGTTGGCACGATGGTTTGGATGCCTCAGGTACGCCCATCTTCACGCGGTTGCGCTGACCGTTCTGACTCGCCTGATACTACCTAGCTAGCGAGGTCGTTTCGAGTCGTTTCGACTTGCGGCGCTCGTTAAGCCATTCGTTCCACCTTCATTTGCAACTTATGTGGACGCCGTCTCTATCGCTGTGGCGCTCCGGTTCGTGTGCGACGTCTCTGTTCGCCCCCTGCACCTCCACCTGGTCTCCTGGCCCTCTATTTCGAGTTTGCGTGTCCGTTTTGACGGCGAGCGCGTTCCCGCCGCTCCTGGGACATATCCCACCATATCTGGCACATTCTACAACCCTTTGGTGGTCCCGATCGGCCTCGACGACTCTCGACTCATCCTTCAGGTCAAGATGACCCCCTGGGCCTCTAACTCGACGTGAGGTGTTCGTGCCGTCGCCGCGCATGTTCCTATCGCCTTAAGCATGTTACTGGGCGCTCTGGGCACCGCCTGGTACAGCGACTTTGCCGCCCGGCTCGTCCAGCTCGTCTGGAGCCCCTTTAGATAGGGTTTCTTCCTCCCTATACTCAAAACGTTCGTGCTGATGCTCTAACGGGTTTCGCTGGTTCTTCTACCTGTTTCTAGGGTTCTCGTCACATCCCGATGCCGTCAATACGTCCGCGTTGTCTCTTGGCTCGCATAGCTCGTCCTCACATCTCCACTCCCCCTCAAGCTCGACTCGGACACCTGGGGGTTTCCTCTGTTATTGCACAGGTTCCTCACTCAGTCTCCATGTACAGTTTGTCAAGTGAGCTCACGAGATGGTCGTGAGGCAATGAAGCCATTCTAAAGCTTGACATCCTTGCTGAATGCGTACACCGGCATCGGAGCCTGTCATGGGATTTCGAGCATTGGTTCGAGATCGTTGTCACGCCGTGCTTTGGTGTACCACGTACGGTTGGGAGGCGATTTGGCAATTAGTCACTGGTGTCGACTGCAATGTTGGCTTGTTATTGAATGCTTGCGAGACACTATTCCTTGATTATCATGTCTGATGTAGCTGCGGCCGTGCGTTTGGGTCGCTGATGGATAGCCCTCGACTCTCCCAACGCCGCGGCCATGTGGCACACCCTTGTCCACCCGTACCTGTAGAACTTGTGCAATAAAACTTGTACTAGTAGATTTTTGTGTGGTACACAATAAATTGTAAATACAGTTCTGCATTACTCGATCCTGCATTATAACTCGCCTTCTTACCCCTGGCTTCTTCCGGGCCTCTAGGCCATCTGTTGGCGCACGGGCATTGCCCTAAAGCAATCCGAGCTCGGCATGTGAAAAGACTGTATTGATTACATGAACTATTCAATAGGAAAGTACTTAGGTCGAGCAGTAGATTAGGGGTGTTTAATATCGAACGTTGCATCCCGCCCCTCACAAGGGGTCACTCGTCTGATTTCTGAGTCCCTCTCGCACACACCCGTCTTGCGACACCATCAACAGGCACGGAAGCACACTACAAAAGCAGACCTGAGCGACCACTACTCCTACCAACTTATTTCCTAGTAATTGTAAATGTACCCAAAAGTCGTTCGCAAACAACGCACTCCCGTCCTCCTCCTATTCATTCTCCCCTTGAAAAACACTTTGAAAAACTCGAATCGCAAAGTAACATTCCCACCCCAGAGTACGACCCAATGGAAGCCGAAGGAATAGCAGCCAACACCACGCCCCTCCACCGACCATGGCCCGTTATAGCTGCCAATCGGCCATGCACTGGGCGCTACGACTCCGTTCCCAAATCAGAAACTACCAACGGGTTGCTAATAGCGAGTACTTGCTTCTTGTTTGATAGTCTCCGCGAAGGCTATCATGCGCTGAGTGCTCATTCGATCTGCTATTCCGAGCGGCATGATTGACATGCTTGCATGACTCGGAAATGAGCGTCTTCACTGGGCCAGCGTGGGTCTGAATTCGTTTCCACCTTTGCACCGAAGCGACTACGACAGCGTTTCAAACAGGAAGCAAGTTCCATTCTCAACACTATACCCGGCCATGGTCGCGTTCACGTTTGCTCTGTTGGCAATCACTATCTCAGTAGTGTCGAAGACGAGCGCGGCTGACACCCCGGATCTCACCCTGCCCCCTGGTGCTGTGGTACGTTTTTCACCGAGGTTCGCGTGGGCTGACGATTGACAAAAAAACAGGTCGTGTGGGATCACATTTTCACTAATCTGCTCGAGAAACAGGTCAAGGTCTTCCACGTTTGTGAAAAATCCTTGGAGGCCGCGCAGCTTCCCAGTGACCTGTCCGAGTCTCACCTCGTGATGATCAGGTGACTCGAGGTGGGCTTAGGGAATTCCAAGCGGTTGCCCGATCCCGATAGTCTGCCATAACATAAAAGTGGGATATCTTGAGAAGGTGTGTGACGGTTTCAAGACCTCACAAAGCCTGAGCCTGAGCCTAGCTATGGGTGTATCAGCCTTGGCTGCGTTGATAGTCGCTGTTGCGCTAGTGTCGACTAGGGCCACTGGCTCCCCGGATTTCACATTGCCCTCTGGTGCTGTGGTATGTCCTCTACAAATGCTCATGAAAGCAGATTGTTGACAAACTCAGTACATTAACCCCCTCGAATACAATGTCGTGGGTGCCAACTACACTGAATGGCGTACGAACAACTCTCTCATGGGCTTTAACCCGACACACACAACCCCGCCTTTCATTCAAGTTTTTGATCCTTCCTTCCTCGACATAACTGGATCGGATGCAACCATTCGGCTCGTTGCGTCGCACCCAGGCTTTGCCGTTGCTCACGAAGCACCAATCTACGTGCCAGACCTCAACGTCGTCTTCTTCGCCAGCAACGCCGGTGGTACTCTTGGATACAGTGGTTGGTACAATAACAGCGTCGTCTCGATGATCAACTTGACGGAAGTCGATATTGCGCTTGCTGCTAACTCGGGCGGAGTCCACGTATCTATCCAGACCGTGAGTATTTACAACGTACACGAAAGTGGATCCACTAACATTCGTTCAGTTGAACCTTTCCGACACGGTGCAAATGGTCAATGGAGGCACGGGCCCATTCAAGGGGAATCTGCTCTTTGTGACGTCGGGACGTGCTCTCCTACCTCCCTCTGTCGTGCTCGTGAACCCCAGCCCACCCTTTAACACTACCGTCCTACTCGACAACTTTTATGGTAGACAGTTCAACTCGCTCAACGACGTCAAGATACTTCCCGGAACTGACATCATATATTTCACGGACCCTAGGTTAGTTCTCCGTTGGCCTGAGAGTAGAGCGAAGCTAACAGGTTATTCTAGCTATGGCTGGCTGAATGGATTCCGTCCCGAGCCGATGTTGCCTTCACAGGTCTATCGCTTTGATCCATCGACTGGTCAAGTCCAAGTTGTCGCGGACCAATTCGTAAACCCAAATGGGATTGCCTTTACTCCAGACGGCAAAACTGCATTCGTGTAAGTTGATACCTTGGTCTATTATGCTGGGAGGGTTTACGAATAAATCGTCAGGACGGACACGGGTTCGGTCGGCGGTGGTTTTTTGGGAACCAACCAGACACTTCCTGCTACAATGTAAGTTCCATTGGCGTAGATCAAATGTTGTATACTTGATCTGTGCTGCAACAGTTACCAGTATGACGTCGATCCAGTGACCCAGTCATTCGAAAACCGTCGGGTCTTTGCATACAGCGATTCTGGCATCCCAGACGGTATCCAACTTGACACGAACGGCAACGTGTATTCAGGATGTGGGGAAGGGATACACGTCTGGAATCCCCAGGGTACCCTCATCGGAAAGTTCTTTATCAACAGCACGACTGCCGAGTTGATGTTCACTAAATCTGGCTTCTTGATTTTCGATGAGCAATGGATTTATCTGGCGAATATCAAGGCGCAGGGCATCGATTTGAGTGCGTAGTACACGTCGGAGTCATGTTAGAAAACCGGTGTACTTGTAACGACTGATTCCGCGGCGTCTATTAATGTTGGACGCTATTTATTTGCAGCCGAGGGAACAAGTTGCTGTACAAGTAAGTACATGACATGTCGGCCATGTACACCCCTGCAGATGGCCTTCGTCCGCCAGGAAGATCAAGACATCGAAGGGCGCAGAGTGATCCCGAACACTCGTACGGGAACACCTCTCCCTGTTATCCTGATGCACGATTTGCGGAGGTTCTCCTCGCCATTTGAAGCAAAATAACGCCAATCCTCGTCTACTCTATCCGGACTGCATCAAAATTTCACGGTAATCCTCCCCTTTCCTTGCATCAAAGTGACCGTATAGCCTGGTCCACAAGCCGAAAATAAATTATGCTTGAGCCATCGACGCTCCAAGTACTAGGAATAAACAAAAGTATAATGTCGCAAAAGGATCAAACCACAACAATACCAAATCACGATCAAGCGTCAACGAAGTTAAATAAGAACAAAAGTCTAGCACATCGTCGTCCGATCGAGTACTTGCTACCTCCAATAGGCTAGTCGTCGGATGGCAGGAATGTTCGCATAAGGTGAACCAGGTCGGACTTTAAATCCTAGGAATAGATCTGATCGTCATGGTCACTGATTGGCAGCGTCCTCGATCTGTTCACATACATCATCCCAACGGGTCTGGCACACAACCCGGTTCGGATTCCAGTCCATTGCCCACTCCTTCCAGGCAGTGAAGCGACACTCGGAGCGAGGTAAGACACCAAGAAAGAACGCGGTGATGGCTGGCACACATTCTTCTTCAATAAGCGAGTCAAGGACATTGATGAAAGATAAGCGTGCGAAGGTCAATCCAAGGCTTGCTGGTGATGGAGGGATTTCAGTATAACCTCGCGTATCGATGGCGAGGCCAATGCGAGTCAACAACTGACATGCCTGCAGAAGCTGTAGTAGTCCGTTTGGTGTGATTCCACCTGGCGTATTCCATCCCCACCTCGTATTTATGAAGAGCGTTTCCAAATGAGGCCATGTCGATGCAAGTGTGAGCAGTTCGCTATCCGTCAAGTCCACTTTCCACCCAATAGAGAGGTTTATATCACGAAGATTCCTGAATTTCATGTACGGCCGCAAGTCTTCCAAGACAAGTACAGGCCGGTCCTCCGGAACATGGGTATCATATCCATTGAAGCCTTGGAGCAGCCACAGTGTCCGGATAGCATGAGCACTACCAGATGTCTGAACACCAGCAAGGAAGGAGGAGAGATCCTGTCTGGAAGGACGGGATTCAACGGAGGCGGAAACATCCGAGATAGCAGGGAGTTGAATTTGGGAGAGTAGCCGTATTATCGGATCCAAGAGTCGAGAATGTAACGATAACTCATCCAAGTTGGAGAAGATAAGGGGTGGATCAGAAGGAGAAATCTGGTCCGGCAATGTACTGCGCAGCGTAAAGCTGAGGCAAGTCAAGGCAGGCATGCGAGACAGATGCACAAGCGTGATCACATCCAGACGCATATCGCAGTCAACAGTCTGGAGGTTTTGCCAACCGCAAATAATCCTGGGGTCAACATGGTCCATATCAACGTTCCCTGCATCATGATATGAATGAATGAGCAGCGTCGTAAGATTCGGGGAGGTCTTGGCAAATGATTTGAGAGATCTCTCGAACGAACGTTGATCATTCAACTGGATGTCAAGGACAAGGAGGGATGGGAGGGGCAGGAGCAACAGATGTTTGTCTTCAGGCGTGTATTCAAAACGCAGAGAGCGAACATTCGAGAAGAGTGGTTCAGCCCCAGGAGGTTTCGACAAGCCGACGAGGGACCTCCGGCTGAGTCCACCGACCCCATCCTCCATATGTATAGATCGGACGCGACGTGTGTAACTCCGCAGAATATCCCATTCGATCTGTGTAAGTGGTCTACGAAACGAATAGTCCTTTGGACGATAGCAGGAGAAAAATATTCAGCATTAGACACAGTGTAACGAATACTGCAGTTAATCTTACCCGAGATGCCTCCGGAAGACAGCACGCTAGTGGGGATAGGGTGTAGTACAACTCTTCCCAGAGTACGTCGAGCGCTGGTTCTTTGAAGACGCGACATGTTCTGGCCAGAGCTGCGACGTCAAAGAGTTCATCCCCTCCATTGCGAGGCGTACGACAGTGACCAAAGATATTCAAAAGGATCTCGTGTATCTGTAGCGCGCGGTGCATCATGGGAGTTGGTGGTAACTTCTAGTTCAAACGTTCAAAACAAGTTCAAAATGTTCATGTTTCAGCCGGAAAGTTTTTCAATCACCGCAATGCCAATCGGACGTTTACGAGGACTCATCGGACGCCTTGCTGAGTCGTCACCAAGTTTCTTCTACACACCGAACCACGACACCCTAAGCTGTCCCTGGTTTAATATCACTGGCTTAGGTATGATGTAACCCTTGCAGATGTCAAGTTTGTCCCCCATGTACGAGACCTGAAGACGAAGACAAGGATGGCACCGTGACTGTCCTGGCAAGTGCGTATCCTTCTTGAACTTGTCCGAACAGTTTTAATTTAGCCCTAGTGTTCACCTTGTTGGAAATAGCATTCAGTCGATGGATTGGATTCGTATTCCACCATGGTCCAACTTGGCGCACGATCGACCCTAGCTTTACCATAAGCTGCTGTACAATCCTTTGGCAGGCCATAACGATTTTTCCCACCGGGTTGGAGATCCACGGAAGTATCTCAATTTACCCATCTAAGCCGACTCGGACATAAGTGCATTGCATGGCAATCGATTACTGCAAGCTCATCCATCCCGTTTCGAAATGGCTAGTCATTCGCGTTAACGAGGGGGTCGCTGACCTCGAGTAATGGCCCTACTATCGTCGATCAGTGCAACACCTCTGACCCATTGATTCCGTGCGCTTTCAACGCGCACATTCAGGCGACCGCGTCCACTTTCTCGTAGTACGCGCGGAGACGTGCAAGCGACTAATTGGTTCGTCGTTACCATATGTTGCACCGTTTCGTGTTTCGTGCTGACGTCTCACGCACAGCCCGATCCCCTCTTCCGTCTCACTGACTGGTTCTGGAGGTAAATTCACGATGATGTCGCGCTCCAGACATGGCGGGTTTTTGGTTGGTAGTGCTGACGTTGAAGGAAAGGCGTCAATGATGATACATCCTCCGTACGATCTGGACGACGACGGGTCCGCCGAGCATGAAGAATATGTATCCAGTGGATCTGTTGGTGAGGGGACGATGACCTCGCGATGGACGATTTCCGGAAGAGTGTATTGGGTACTAAGGAGAAGAGGCGCCTCGACGGTGCACGCAAGCAATGCGCGACCGTTATTAGATCTTTCAGGCTCGTCTGGTGTTGAGGCATTTTCGTACTATGGAATGCCGGACAACCGCGCTGATGAGAAGCATGAGAATCCCCCGACGCTTACTAGATTTGGGTATCGGCGGGTGAGGACCCCTGGGCCAGCCGCCATAGATAGTGACACCTCATCCTCACTCGTGTACGTCGTGTACGAGACAAGAATCAGATGCATTAATATACAGGAGTGACAAGTACAGCGACGAGTACAGCAACATGGATAAGCAAGATGACCTGAACAAGATGACTCGGACTCGGAGATAGATACCAGGCAACAAGAAACGAGAAGCAAGAAGCAAGAAGCAAATTTTCGGGACACGATGTAGGACGTGCTGCATACTCACATCGATAAACGCTGAGGTAGGATCGTTGTCAGAGATGCTACACATGCTACAAAGCATCGAGTGTACGGACATTGTCCAAAATATCAGCTAGCGATTCAGAGATGTTGAAATTGTACTACATACGGCGCCTGCAATCCACTCCACGCCCACCCGTCGACGCCGACGGGAGCAACGGTGCACCAAACGGCTGTCTGAGACGCGCATTGCGCAACGAGTCACCAAGCTCGCGTTTCTCTATCGGTGTGCACGGAAGAATGATACGTTCACCATTGGTCCATAGCATAGTTCAAGTTGGGGACATATCTGAAAGGCGTTACAAAACATCGAGTGTACGAAGATTGTCCAGAATATCAGCGAGGGAGACGTTCTCCTGAAACTGTACCGAAATCAAGCTATCAACTGCAACCCGCTTGTAATCCGTCCCACGTCGACTCGACACGATCGGCGTGAGCAACAGTGCTCCGAATGGCTGTCTAAGACGCGCAACGAACCGTCGTGCTCGAGTCTCCCTGTCGATTGGAACCAGATGCTGGCGAGCAATGTGGAACGGCAATTCAGGTTCGGGGAGTGGCAAGGAATCATCGTCAAATTCCACGTCAAAGATTTCCGCATCATCTGTGTTGGACGAGGTTGGCGGTGGAACGTCATCGTCCACAGACGTGCCATTGTGCATGCCCTCTTGCTCAAGGAGAGCGTCCAACCAGGGGTGAACGAGATAGAGAGAATGCATCCGAGACAGGTCCTGTCTTGTTATAATTTCCACCATCAAAGGCGGGTGTGTCTGCACGATAAGGACGCCCTGAACGTGTGCGAAAAGGTGAAAGCGGCGAGAGTTGACATGCAATGCACGGAAGTTTCATCCGACTCGATGCAAACCAGGGTGCAGGAAGCTGGTTAAGACGGATAGGCTCAGGGTCACATCAAGGTCGAATGTAGAAGCGTGTGGGGCGGTGATGATCATTTCCATCTCCGCGTCAGGGATTGGGGACCTCATCCCTCCAGCACAAGAAGGAGCCTGGTCCCACCTTACATTCTTCATAAAGAATGGGAGCTTTGAAATACCAGTGCTGGACCTACACCACTGGGCGCTATGACTCCGTTCCCAAATCAGAAACTACCAACGGGTTGCTAATAGCGAGTACTTGCTTCTTGTTTGATAGTCTCCGCGAAGGCTATCATGCGCTGAGTGCTCATTCGATCTGCTATTCCGAGCGGCATGATTGACATGCTTGCATGACTCGGAAATGAGCGTCTTCACTGGGCCAGCGTGGGTCTGAATTCGTTTCCACCTTTGCACCGAAGCGACTACGACAGCGTTTCAAACAGGAAGCAAGTTCCGTTCTCAACACTATACCCGGCCATGGTCGCGTTCACCCTTGCTCTGTTGGCAATCACTATCTCAGTAGTGTCGAAGACGAGCGCGGCTGACACCCCGGATCTCACCCTGCCCCCTGGTGCTGTGGTACGTTTTTCACCGAGGTTCGCGTGGGCTGACGATTGACAAAAAAACAGGTCGTGTGGGATCACATTTTCACTAATCTGCTCGAGAAACAGGTCAAGGTCTTCCACGTTTGTGGAAAATCCTTGGAGGCCGCGCAGCTTCCCAGTGACCTGTCCGAGTCTCACCTCGTGATGATCAGGTGACTCGAGGTGGGCTTAGGGAATTCCAAGCGGTTGCCCGATCCCGATAGTCTGCCATAACATAAAAGTGGGATATCTTGAGAAGGTGTGTGACGGTTTCAAGACCTCACAAAGCCTGAGCCTGAGCCTAGCTATGGGTGTATCAGCCTTGGCTGCGTTGATAGTCGCTGTTGCGCTAGTGTCGACTAGGGCCACTGGCTCCCCGGATTTCACATTGCCCTCTGGTGCTGTGGTATGTCCTCTACAAATGCTCATGAAAGCAGATTGTTGACAAACTCAGTACATTAACCCCCTCGAATACAATGTCGTGGGTGCCAACTACACTGAATGGCGTACGAACAACTCTCTCATGGGCTTTAACCCGACACACACAACCCCGCCTTTCATTCAAGTTTTTGATCCTTCCTTCCTCGACATAACTGGATCGGATGCAACCATTCGGCTCGTTGCGTCGCACCCAGGCTTTGCCGTTGCTCACGAAGCACCAATCTACGTGCCAGACCTCAACGTCGTCTTCTTCGCCAGCAACGCCGGTGGTACTCTTGGATACAGTGGTTGGTACAATAACAGCGTCGTCTCGATGATCAACTTGACGGAAGTCGATATTGCGCTTGCTGCTAACTCGGGCGGAGTCCACGTATCTATCCAGACCGTGAGTATTTACAACGTACACGAAAGTGGATCCACTAACATTCGTTCAGTTGAACCTTTCCGACACGGTGCAAATGGTCAATGGAGGCACGGGCCCATTCAAGGGGAATCTGCTCTTTGTGACGTCGGGACGTGCTCTCCTACCTCCCTCTGTCGTGCTCGTGAACCCCAGCCCACCCTTTAACACTACCGTCCTACTCGACAACTTTTATGGTAGACAGTTCAACTCGCTCAACGACGTCAAGATACTTCCCGGAACTGACATCATATATTTCACGGACCCTAGGTTAGTTCTCCGTTGGCCTGAGAGTAGAGCGAAGCTAACAGGTTATTCTAGCTATGGCTGGCTGAATGGATTCCGTCCCGAGCCGATGTTGCCTTCACAGGTCTATCGCTTTGATCCATCGACTGGTCAAGTCCAAGTTGTCGCGGACCAATTCGTAAACCCAAATGGGATTGCCTTTACTCCAGACGGCAAAACTGCGTTCGTGTAAGTTGATACCTTGGTCTATTATGCTGGGAGGGTTTACGAATAAATCGTCAGGACGGACACGGGTTCGGCCGGGGTGGTTTTTTGGGAACCAACCAGACACTTCCTGCTACAATGTAAGTTCCATTGGCGTAGATCAAATGTTGTATACTTGATCTGTGCTGCAACAGTTACCGGTATGACGTCGATCCAGTGACCCAGTCATTCGAAAACCGTCGGGTCTTTGCATACAGCGATTCTGGCATCCCAGATGGTATCCAACTTGACACGAACGGTAACGTGTATTCAGGATGTGGGGACGGGGTACACGTCTGGAATCCCCAGGGTACCCTCATCGGAAAGTTCTTTATCAACAGCACGACTCCCGAGTTGATGTTCACTAAATCTGGACTCTTGATTTTCGATGAGCAATGGGTTTATCTGGCGAATATCAAGGCGCAGGGCATCGATTTGAGTGCGTAGTACACGTCGGAGTCATGTTAGAAAACCGGTGTACTTGTAACGACTGATTCCGCGGCGTCTATTAATGTTGGACGCTATTTATTTGCAGCCGAGGGAACAAGTTGCTGTACAAGTAAGTACATGCAAAATCAACATGGCCTTGTCCACCTGCCCAAGTACATGACATGTCGGCCATGTACACCCCTGCAGATGGCCATCGTCCGCCAGAAAGATCAAGACATCGAAGGGTGCAGAGTGATCCCGAACACTCGTACGGGAACCCACCATACATCGTGCGATGGCCAATGCCAGTGCCAGGACGCACCCCCACGCCTTACCCGCACTCTCCCTCCCACAACTCTTCCGCAGAGCGTAGCGTGGACCCCCATTCGGGATACCTCCTTGCGCGGCATCCAACGTCCATCCCACCAAATGCAAGGGCTCCACCCCCGTCGCCGGTGTCTCCCCGATCCCCTTCTCCGCGCCCTGGGCACCAACGAAGCGCATCTAGACAGGGAAACATCAGGGTGACGCAGATATCTGGATCTCTTATCAGGGATGTCCATCAACCGCCTCGTTCAGTGGTGACCTCTGTGGTTGCGGCGCCACACCCGCATACAGTGACCTGGGGTCAAGCACCAGATTCTGTCATTCCTGGGCAATCTCAGAGTCCGCCCGTGCTATCCCAGCGCGCGGGGATGCAACGACAAGGGTCGCACCATGAGAATACGAATGAGGCGCACCTATTGCACCACTCCTCTACTCATCGTCATCATCATCACCACGACCATCCTAGCCCAAGCACGACGCATCACGTCGTGCACCATCGTACTCGGCCCCGAACCCGACCTCCGACTGCGGCATCGCATCGGTATGCAACGAGCATCACACAGCCCGTATATGGTCATGGAAGCTCCACGACCTCGAACGCCTCGCGCACCTCGCTCAACGTCAACGGTGGCGTCACTTCTCAGAGGCATCCTCGTATGCCATCGCCGCCTCCTGCCTCGTCCATCTTGCATCATCACAGGACCGAGTCCACCCATGTCCCCTCAGAATCGCCACTTTACAGGCCACAGTCGCACACGCATGCGCCTAGTATATCTGGAAGCATCGCACCACCCCACTCGATGCACAGACTCGACAAGATGCCGCTGGCAGCCGACGACATTCATCGACACACGGATCGACCACCGCTGCCCGCCAACTATGACGGTCTGACGCAGACCCGTTATGTGAATATGCTCCTCGCACTGGACGACATCTCGCCGATTTTCAACTTTCTCTCTGCGTTTTTTACTTGGATCCTGCTTGCTGGGTTTGTGCTCTTGCCAGGAACGTTTGCGTCGTTCCGAAATGAACCTGCGGGGTCTGCTCAAAGTTTCATTCTGACCGTGGTCAACCATATCTCATTGTGAGTCCGTTCTTTAGGCCATGTTCCGTTTCCATGTTCAATGACCTTGGCGTTGGCAAGGTTTGTCATCGCACTTGTTTGCGCTGGTGTTGGGGCATGCGGAATGATCTGGCTGTGGTGGAGATGGCACGGGAATTATATCTGGATTACGAACCGTATCTTCATGTGAGTGACGCATCCTTGAAGGGTACTTTGTCCTCACGTCTTGAGGCCCCAAGCCCTGGATGCCTCAATTCCATGGTTGGGTTAATCTCAACCTTGGCAAGTATATACGGCGTACAGGGTGGTGAGTTTGGCAGAACGGAGGAATCGGCAGTCATCGTAACCAGCTTGCTGTCGGTGATATGTGGGACACTGTTCGTCGTGTATGAATACTGGTTTATACGAAATCTCAAGTTGGAGCACGACCAGGAAGTCGGGGTCGAATTGGCAGGGAAACATGGATCGGGCGTCTTGGAAGAGAAGAGGGACGATCAGGACACGGGGGCGTAGGGTAGCAAGAGAACACAGTGTAGCCACAATTATCTGGGTACCCTTCTCCTATCTTGGACGACCGCGAATGGTTCAGCGAGCCATCATTTTGCAAAAACTATCATGTTTTGATCATTTTCCGGGGGCCGGACCACAACGTGAGCGGTATTCAGATAGCTGTGTGAACGTGTTGATAAAGCATGCGGAAGGCTATCAGGGACAAATTGTTTCTCGGAACTGGACCAAGGACACGAGTTCACCGCGCGCCGAGGAAGCAAACAGTCCTCAAGGCAGTGGGGCAGTGTTGGGAATTGCATAGGACCATGAAGCGGCCGTGTAAAGTGACTCTCGGGAATGATTTGCATCGCCGCGTCACGGACGTGAGGAAAAAGAGAAAATAGGGATGCGAATTGTGTCGTTCTAACAGATGGGAAAATGACACTATGAAAGGCTTAGCAGCTGAGCGACCTTGGAGGCCACTTCCGAGGAAGAGAGATCATCCAGCTCAACGTGCTTCTCGACACCGCGCTCTACGAACATATATGAGTACAGCCATCAACACGCGGGCGCGGAAGGGCACTGGAACAGACCAAAGCGAGCAAACACGCGTGCGGGTGTTCCTGTGGCCTCCCTGATCAGTACGGGCAGGTCTGGGTTGTGTTTCTTGATGGAAGGATACTCGGAGACGATGAACTGGCTGTGGTGGTGGTTAGAGTTGGCAATCATGGAGAGGGAACCCTTGTCGACGTACCGTGTGCCCGCCGATGCCTGTGCTGATTGGCAGCACAGGATACGGATCTCGCGGAGTGCTGGTGAGAGTGCCTTTGCAAACGAGGACATGGCGGAGATGATGGAAGAGAGGATGGTTTGAGACTATTACATAATAAAACTCGTAGGGATGGGAAAGACTGTGTAGCAAGCTTTGTCGTTGACCTCGACGTCCCCAACCGCTCTCGCTCCCCCCCGAAGCTCCCCTCGACACCGTCATGGACGACGATTCAGAGCAGAAGCATCAACAGGAAGACTGGCTCAACAGTCGCAAGAACAGACTCCCCTCCTTCACAGAGGTCCTCTCAAGACGTACAAGACCTCCAGTCGACCTGTTCATGTTCTAGTCTGTTTTCGCCTCACTTTCCCCATCAAGTCAGGTGCTGACGTTTCGTTAAAACCAGTTTATTCCTCCAGCGCGAGGGCGCAGAAGACATATTAGATTTTTGGCTCGACGTTCAACAGCATGAGAACCTCTGCAGGGCATACTTCAAGGACGTTCGCAAGTCGGGACGCACCATCAAGGAAGACTGGCCCCAGTATTGGGACTATGCGCGTCGCCGCGGCTCAATTTATGGAACAGTCGTCGGCCTGGGGCCGAGCGCGGGGATGCGAAGTACAGCCAGCACCGGCGACGTGCTCAACGACCAAGAAAAACAAGCTCTTGCCGCTGACGAGAAACGTTTCGGAGGTCGCTCAACCAGCCCTCGTCCACGAACACCTGGAATAGACAAGGAGCGAGTCGCGACCGCATCACCTACTGAACCCGATCCACCCCGTTCGTCAACCCCGTTCTCATTCTCGAGACGCACACCCACACTATTCAACTTGCGACGAACTTCACGTGCCCCTACGATCATTCCCCGTTCCGCTGCTATTACACGTATGGACCTCGTTGCGTCTGCGGAGCGCATCTATCTCCGATATCTCTCCCCCGCAGGCACCGTTGGGTCTCCCGAAAATCATGAGATCTACCTTCCACCCGCGTTGCGCATACACTCTTTCCCTTTGAGCAGCACACAAGAACCCATGTCACAGAGCGAGCTGAATGTGTTGGCGCACATCCCCGATATGTTCCACGCACAAAAAGAGTACTGCTTCCGCGCTATGGAGCAAGATGCCTTCCCGCGCTTCCTGAGAGCCAAGGCATTCGGCAATTTGACCCCCCTGTCTGCCCTTGTTCGCCTCGTGTTGGGCCTGCTCATACTCTGGATTGGGCTGGCAACCGCATTTTCCCTCATTTTCCTCGATGTAAAACCAAAATACAATCGCTTCTTCGTGAGTTCTCTTCCGAGAAGTGACCCTTTCATTACGTGTAACATTTTCTCCCGTAGCTTTTCCTCCCTTTCACGTTTGCCATCCTTTTCCTCATCTCACATCAATATGAGCTTGATCCCGTCCTCGTGTTCCTGGGTCAATCGGAATCAACCCCCTTCCGCACGCTTACGATCCGCGAGCCTTACGTAAAGAGGCTCCTCCTTGGCCGTGCCATCTGGGTTACGACGCTCGTCACGATCTGCGTGACTGCGTTGACCCTGATATTCTGGGCTGTTCCCGGCCATCGACTGTGATTTTTGAGAGCCGCATGGTGGTTTATGACGCAACTGAGGGTGGAAGCGGACACATGTACAGGCCATGAGCAGGGACTGAATGTGGTTTCGAAGCTGACCTGACGTTTACTTCACTGGATAATCTCACCCCCAAGAACTACTCCCTTTTTTCTTATTCACTTATCTAGTTATTTCACCATCCCCCTTTTCCCACTTTTTATATTCCATCCTAATTTTTCCGCTTTCATGTACGTCCATCATCGTTTTGCTGCGTGGTTTTCTTGGCTTCTTATACTTTCTTGTTACCCTAGGTGCATTACATACCCACGTCGTCTCTTCCGCCCCTGCCGCGCACAATAGGCACCACCAAGCTACATCGTTATGCTCTCTCACTCGTTCTTTGTAAGCTCCCGTTGACTTCCTCCGTAAAACCAGCTTCCTATTTGTTACGACCCGTTATTGACACACTTTCCGGTTCTTGTCCAGTTTGTTGTGCTGCAGAGAGTTTTTGCGTGCGTTTTAGAATTCGGAATCAATGTAATTTCCATGGCGCCAGGTGTAGTCATGCAACAGGGCCCAAGGGGACGGGTTTTATCGCAACCGGTTAGACTCGATGACAGGGTCTTCCCACATACGCCTGCTTTGTTGAGGACGCACGCCTCGACCCACCCCGGTCCGATCATCGGATGTGCTCATACTTGAGGGTACACAGTATGGAAGAATATTCATGAATTGCTTTCATGATCCATCTGTCCCTGCTTTTTGGGCCTGTCACATAGGGGGTTGTTGCAGGGACGCTGACCAGTGACAGGAAACATCCGAGATGCGTTGCCTAAGCGAACAGGATCAGACCGTATGTAGACCTAGGGGCGGCGTGCGGTGCTGTGGAAACAGCGGCCCATCGAAGTCCGATTGGACAACATAACAGCGAACGTGTGATCACATATGCATGCTATGAACAAGGGGGTATATGTACGGGGATCTTGGCTGCCAGTGCCAGTTCGTCCGCTTTCCCTGTCCATGCAAGAGATGCAGCCAAGCCGTCCCTCCCTTGAATGGCGGGCGTCCTATTCACGTTGTCACCATAAATTTTCTTTTCCTTGTCCTTTTCAACCCAAAAAGTGAGGTATACACCAGATGCCCTCGAAAAAAGAACGAAAAAGGTGCTCGAACTTTGTCAGCACCACCAAACGAGTGATTGTGGTTGAAGCGCTTCTACGAGTGTGTGCGCGCCAGGCGCCAATCCGCTAGTAGATCGATAGTTCATACGCCGAGCTGAAAAGAATCAAGAACGCGCGTGAGTGGCAATCGGACAAAAAGAGGTTGCATGGTAGCACGTACGTCTTGAAGGTGCTGCTGCCAGTCATCGCCTCCGTGCCGGCCTGCGCGGTCACAATGTAATCTGAAGAGCTGATGTGCCCATTGCCCGTCAGGTACTATATAGCGTCGCCGTCAAAAAGACATCCGCGCGTGGCGTAAAAGAACTCGGGGACTTACTGTCAAAAACCCGTAAATGTCGGCTTCAAATTTGTGGATGGCGCCTCGCTTGGGGACGAACGACCACACCGTGTTTAAGCCATTCCAGCCCACGTGCAAGTCCCTGCGACACGCGACGACAGATCAACTACATGTGCGCATCATCTCTCGGGAAAGTGGGCTTACCAATTGTAACCAACGACGGGGATGTCGGTCGCGATCGGGATTGATTTGCCGTCGCTACCGTAATTGTACGATATAGGTCCTGCGTTGTAATTGGCGAGCCAGAGCATGACCTCGTTCGTACCCGCTCCGTAAGGATCGGGAGACGTGAACAGATCAAAAGCCACATCACACGCGAGGTCTCCATTGTGACTGTGAGACCAATGCCAGGTCGACTAGGAATGTGATCTTGGTGAAAGATGCGATGAGCGACGGACGACCAAACGTACCGGCATACTGGTGATCGCACTGAGCTGCTGGTGGATCCCCTCGTTGAGCTGAATGTGGGCGTAGCTCTTGACCTGATTAGACCCACCGGTCCACGCCCACTCTGTGAACCATTTCACGCTGTTGCCATTGAGGGATTCGAGTGTGGTGCACTGCCAACCAGAGGTCGCAGAACCTTCACCCCAAAGGTCGTTCGCCAAGGTGTACGGGCCAATTGATACATAATCCCATTGGCCGCAGAGTTTGTTGTCCCGATGCCAAAGAGGGAAGGCAGAAATGAGTGTAAAGGGTAAAAGGAGTGTGAGCCAAGAGATGGAGATCATTGTGAATGAATGTTGCGGCACAAACACGGATATGGAGCTGCTTAAGTATCTCTCTAGAGCGATGATCGCATGCTATATTATCGCGAAGAAACCCTGGTAGCCACTCCAACCGTGATCTGGCATGTGCACAGTAACATCAGTCACCTAGATACGACAGTTTCATCGCGATGGGTTTGTCATTTTGAGGGATTGAAAGCTCTGCGTTGGGGGCCTTAGCAGAAGGAGGTACCATAGACTGCGGGATGAGCAGACAATCCAGTGGGGTCTCACCCACACAAACAGGGGAATTTCTCCGCTCGAGGGTGACGAAGTTGTACTCACTGAAGTGTAAGCACTAGCCATGTGGCGACAGATCTATAAGCTATCACAAGTAACTGTCGTTTCACTGTCAGCGAAGAGAACGTCTCAAGGAATTAGTATGTACCCGCAGTTCCGGCGATCGCATCTCAGTCGGCCCGTCCTCTGGTAAATGGCGCAACATAATTGGCACGTACCACCAGGTAGCGTTTCATAATCATAAATATGTGACGTGATTGATACGTTTTAACATTCTAGATCAGAGTGAGTAAGGTGATAGTATGAGTTGATCAACGCCATAGACGAGCCTTGACTTTGCACCACGCCCACCAACCCCTTCCCTCCCGAAGTACTGTGGAGAGACTTAATGCCGTGCCCTTCGAGGGTATTCTCAGGCTCCCAGCCCGCATGGTGCAGTTCCCAGTGCGATTTCCTTCTGGTCACTTTGATTTTCCTTCGACCGCCGAAGTGCTCGCCCAGCATTTGACGATGTCGCTCCTCTGCTCCGATTAAGTTCAGGTCCCTTGCGAGTGACTGTGGTGGTTGACAACGTTAGCAACGTCACTTTCGTGGCTACCAGGAACAACCAGAAGACGCGCATGCTGTTCCTAAGAGGTGCATGTGGGGAAAGCTGAAACGTCGGTATCAGAATGATCACCAAGCTACTTCCGAGTCTGAATGGGTGGTTCGGCTTCCCAGAGCATGGTGAGTCCGTGCCAGTCAAGGGTAGCGCAGTACTACGCGGTCTACGCCGACCTCAAACATCAGAGTCCATCAGATTGATCGCTTCCACCACGTTCAAGTTGCACCTTGGTCCAACTCGACGCTTACTGTAAAATGATGGTTAATCTCGGAGGATACCGTGCCATACGGTAGGCATCGTTTCGGGTCCACGTCGACTCCACGAGCATCACTGAAACCGAGTTAACGTGACATCGCCTTATTTAAAATCAAACAATTGTTCGCATTACAATTACTTACAAGTGTTTATAACATTCTTGAAATGATATGATCCATGGACCGTGCGTAGTTATCTGCTGATTAATCTACAAGGTCTTTATGATTTGACCCTCTTATGCTTACTGCCGTCGAGATCGTTCTAATTATTCAGTGCAAAGATAATAGACTTGTATCAGCCAGTGATTACTTAATGTCGTTGATGCGTGACGCGTGACCTGTTGACGGCAACCTACTACACGGTGACACCCGACGTCAACTTGAAGCGTGGTGCACCACCACCACCACTGAGACGACGCCACTACCACCATACGACTATATGACAACAACGACAACAACGACAATGCACTATGTGTCCAGTATATGCAATGCCGACGCCGCACCAATGGCACTGGCCCACCCACCCACCACTCCATGTGACAGCAACAGCATAATGTCGGAAAAACCTGGAAAACATGCTAACTAAGGTAGATGCCATGCAAAACAGACCAACCTCATGTGATCATTGTGACACTTCCTATGCGGAAACTTGCAAAATCAAAAACAATGGAACAATGAGACTTCGGAGAAATACAAACTGCAGCTGCATTCGGATTGTAGCAATGAACCTGTTCGTGGTTTGATTTGATGAAAAAGGGTGATACGAATAAGTTATTAGCATTACAAGCAAAATGTATGAAAATGAGTATTTTGCTATTAGTTAAGCACTAAAACTCTGCATGTAGTAGGCTCGGCAATGGAGCCAAGAAACCACTCACCTCATCATGGGCAGGAAGAAGAGGGTGCACAGTGTGTGGGCCCAGAACCTCAATGGTTCAAAGAAATCTAAGCTCAGAGGTCTTGAACCTAAGGTAAGTGGGCTCTTGCTGTACAACAGAAAACTGACCTTGCACCAGCTTGACTCAGACCAACCCCTAGCAGCCCAGAGCAACTCGATTGGCGGTGTCAAGACTTGGAGCGCAATTGATTCGGACTGTCAGAGACCATATTTCTCCTTGTCGAACTCCGGCGGAGATCTGGAGGGATTGAGGTTGATGGAACGAAGTCCAGAGGTAGTAGACCAACTCTGAGGATAATGGAACGAAGTCCGTTCGGAGATGATAGATAGGGGCTCTGACATTTGTCACTGACTAGCAGCGACATCTGGAGATGTCGGAGGACAGAGGGACCAAGGAGCAGAGGGGGTGAGGACATTGGTGCAGGACTTATGTGTTGTGCCCTTGCCAGACTCACGGGTCCTCGTATTTCAAAGGGTCAGAGATTTTTAAGGAGGAGATGGGGAGATCATAGAAAAGGAGTGAGATTGGAAGTAATAGGACTTTAGTTGATTTTCATACTATTCTACGACAGAGAATACAGAAGTGTTATATACACCAAAAGTCCAGAGGAGATCTGGGTCCATAAATACTGCGCGAGGTGATGTACAATAGGAGCAGAATGATGATCAGAGCGGAGCACGGAACACAGCCGGGGCGGGCTGTACCGATTGACAGGCAAAATACAAGCTAGAGCTGAAGGGGGTTGATTAGAGGTACAGAATTCGGAGGTACAAGTCCGAGGTATGTCCGTTGACTTGAGGTCAAAAGTACTCCGAGGTATTCCAGAGTTGGAACGGAGTTGGACTTGTCAAATATCTTGGTCTGAGGTAAAACAGTGTTCCGAGGTATTCTGGAGTTGGCCAGAGTTGGACTTGGTGGATTTCTGGGTCGTGACATGGACTGGCAAGAATCCAACCAATCCCAATTCCAAGTATTGTGTGAGGAGGAGGAGGAGGAGGAGGAGGAGGAGGAGGAGGAGGAGGAGGATGAATGGAATCTATCCATGCCGGGATGGAGTTGGAAAAAGGCTGGTGATATGTTCAATGGGATAATTGAAGACATCCACTATGCACCTCAGGTCACTGAGACTGGAAGTGATGCAGATTCCTTCCACCCATCTTCTGAGTCTGTCAAGCTCTTTTGCTTTGATGCCAATAACAACACTGTTTCTGAGAGCTCGGATGCCATTGACAGGACACAGAGCAGTATGGATACTAGTGACAAGGAAGAGGACCTTGCGGAAGAGCCACCTGGCCCCCGTTGTGACTACTGCTATGAACTGAGAAAGCCACCAAGTGTTGAAGAAGCACGAAAAGGATACCAGGACCTCTGCGAAATGCTGAGACCGTCCGGTCATTCTAAGGATAATAGCTACCCACCTGTCGTCTTGGAGAGGTTGATGCACATGAAAAGCTTCTTATGGCTTTACACTGACATACACAGTACAAACCCACTCGGAGCTCAGTGGGCAAAAGCAGCTGATCAGACAGCGTATAATGCAGGGAAGACAAAGGGGGTTTACCTATCCCACATGCTCCACTACTGGTCCAAAGCCTATATTTTGGACAGGAAATCCATCCCGCTGCAGATGCCATGCCGAAAGCTCTCACACATTGATGATGAGTCTCTTGCTGTGGAACTGAAGCTCCACCTACAAAGCCTTGGTAAATGGATTCACACACAGGATGTGGTGGACTACCTGTCTATTCCCGAGAATCTTGCTCGCCTTCAGCGGTGGATGGAAAGGCTTGGTTATCACTGGAAAAAGGAACCTACAGGACAGTATTCTGATGGTCATGAACGTGACAATGTTATTCACTACCATCAAAATGTGTTTATTCCCGCATGGAACCACTACCAGCAATGAATGCGGAAATGGAAGGAGGATGATATTGCCATTGAAGATCCCAAGACCATCAATAGTGCTGGTCACCGGGTTGTCATGTGATTTCATGATGAATTCACATTCTATGCAAATGACCGGAGGAAGCAGCATTGGGTTCACAAGTCCGAGGGCGCATTACCACAGCTAAAGGGGGAAGGTGCTTCCCTGATGGTTGCACACTTTGTATCTGCCGATTATGGATGGCTTCGTTCACCTGGAGACTTGGAGGAGAGTGCAATTGTTCTGTTCAAGGCTGGGAAATCTTGGGATGGTTACTTCACAAATGATAACATCATTGCCCATGCAAGACAGGCTATGGATATTCTAGAAAAGCACTATTCAAATGAGGATCATGTCCTAGTCTTTGACAATGCAACGACTCACCTGAAATGTGCTGACAATCATCAGCAAATCCCTGATTTAGGCACAGTCACATAAGTGACACAGCTGTTACAGCATGATGTAACCGTAACTCACAGTTTTCAAGTTCCCTGCACAGCAAGTCCCAGCAAACTCAAATTTCAGCAGAGAATCACAGCATACTTACAGCATTCGCCCTGACAACGTGACTGGCATGCAGGCACAGTCCGACAGTGTGCAGGTTGCACAGTTATCATAGTCATTTATTAATACATATATGTAGATCCTAGTAGTAAAATAGTAGTAAATGCTAATTGAACTAGGTTACATGTCTTGGTGGGGACTTGTCGAATTTTCGCAAGTTCTGGATTATGTCACCAAGTTTATTTTGCACTCCCTGCCCAGTCACCTGGCACATCCTCCCCACTGAATTTTGCATTGCCGTCATTCATCTTGAATCCCACACAACGCAGTATGTGTGCTCTCCTCCGCCTCCTCCGCCATACGTACTATATCTCTCCCTGCAATCTTTGCCAACGTAACCTCCCCTCTGCTGCATCACTTGGCGCCTTCGTCTGCCATGTCCCAACAGAATGCGGCCCATACATCAGATCCCTCGCCATTTGCACCAAACAGCCCAGTGCCACAGGCTTCCACAACAGATGCACACATCTACACTCCCTCTCCCTTTCACTTGCATCTTCCCTCAATCCTGAAAAAGCTGTCCCCACATTCTCCTGCCTCAACCACCTCCACACGTTCGAGATAAGGTGTTGGGGTCGGGCCGAGGACGTCTCACACATGTAAGTGGCACAATGTACTCCTCATACATCATTCTCATCTTTCTGATTACTTAGCTCCGAGCATCTCATTGTTGCCCATTTCCCGCCCTCACCCATCTCTCAATGTCCCGCATCACCTGCTCAGCCACAATGCAGTGGTACTGCCACCACAACGACAACGT
>JBBPNA010000368.1:0-25594 GCA_038090555.1 Boletus subcaerulescens | reverse complement strand
CCTTGAGGCCTACAAGCCTAATAGACCATCTTCTCACAAGAGACTTACTCATTGCAAGAGCCCTCTAGCTAGCAAAGCCATCACAACTATCAGTTGTTCATAGATTGAATAACTAGGTCGTTACACATCCTGATTTTTGTCAGACTTGACTTGCTCACATTCACATAGGTGAACTTACCCCATGTACTTGATGATTAGACAGTTTACACAGCAAAGCCCATTCAAACCTTTGAGGAGGGGAGGGGGGGTTAACACTATTTATTCATTCATTTTTTTATGTAAAAAAAATTGCAAGCTTCAGGAACACAGAAACAACAGATCATATGTGGCATAGGCGTTGGCATGCACAGTGGCAACACCGCAGATCTAGAACAATCAATGACTGACTAGAAGATTGGGCATTAATAAATAAGCATGGGCATTAATCCCCAAGTGCCGTGCAACACTGCCTAGTGTCGACGTCACAGAATCTAACTATAGTATAGGGTCCTAAGTTTCTTTAGTCTCTTCTGGTTTGGGTCATCCAACTTGGGGCAGCTCTGTCGAGACAGCAGGCTGGACCAATAGAGATCTGATATGAATGATCAAACCAAGGCCAAGTGAAATGAAAATGAAATGAACGAAAAGGAAAGATAAAAGGCAAGGTGCACTTGCCCCTGAACCGATGTAGAGAACAACCAACTATCCATCAAGTTTTGTGTGTGAACAGTGGGTGGTGGCCAAGGTACAAGTGCCAGGAGCAAGGTTGGGATCAAAAGTGGGTGGCGGGTGGGAGCACTTGACACTCTGAAAAAATGGATAATTATTTGTTCCGCTGTGGTGCTCACATTGCTATCATGTTTTGGTTTGCCATGTGACAAGGCAACTGTAAACCTGGACTTGGAAAAAGAAAAAGACAAAGAGCTGGCATTGATCCATCAAAGAGGAACATACATGCACACCACCAGGAGGGACAATCTGGATGATGACCCATTTGAAAGGTGGGCAGCAAGGCACTGCAAGCACTTTCATGAGATATCTTATCGTCACTGCAGAGGCACAAGGGCACACTGTAATGGAGGCACTGTGAGTGAATTTCTTCCTGGGCTTTGCCAACTTTTATCATCGCTTCATCCAGGGTTACTCCAATATTGTGATTCCTCTAACTCACCTCACTTGCAAGGAAGTCCTTTGGAACTTCTCCAATGTCTGTCAGAGATCCTTCCAACAACTCAAGGACACTTTCACCTCTGCTCTGGTGCTCATCCACTGGACTCCAAACGTCCCCATCACCATCGAGACTGACGCTTCCAACTACGCCATTGCTGGTATTCTCTCCATCAAAACTCCATCCAATCATGAACTTCACCCCATCATGTTCTTCTCCCGGACTTTGACCAGAGCTGATTTAAACTATGACACACATGATAAGGAGTTGCTGGCAATCTTTAAGGTGTTCAAGTTCTGGCGACATTATTTGGAAGGCTTCAAGACCCCTATAGATTATGGACCACAAAAACCTTGAATATTTCACTTCCACTAAGCTCCTGACGCACTGCCAAGCCTGTTGGTCCAAATATCTTAATCAATTCAATATGGTTGTTCGGTACCAGCCTAGTAAGCTCAGAGCAAAACTGGATGCTTTGACTAGACACTGGAACATCTACTCCAAAGAGGAAGATAAGGACTTTGCTCATGTCAACCCTGACAATTTTAGGTCAATTTTTACCCCTGAACAGCTCACAACCTCCCTCCAAGCCACTGTTCAATGACAAAGAATTATTGGGCAAACAGAACATATGACTTTAATCATATCTCAGGTTACATGTGGATGGTTAAACTACAAGAAAATGCAGCAAATTATAATACAGGACCCTCAAGCTATAATGAAAGCTTGATTTTAGTGGTGAAGTAGCTCCATGGTGCTAGAATATCTTAAGGAATTATTGCAAGTAGTGTAACATAGTTGCATAATATTGCTGAACTCAACTCAACTTTATATTCAACAGTGTCTCACAAGATCTTCAGAATTTCTAGAATAGGCTGTTTACTACAAGAGAACCCAGAGATGGTCAGGAATAATTGAGTTACAAGAATGGGAAGCTTGACCAGCTTTAATAATTTCTTGAAGTAGGCCCAACCAATGAGTGAGAGAGAACTCAGCCATGATATGGAAAGGCAAAGAGAAAGGGTGCTGTCATTGCATAGCTCAAAGGATAATGCTGCCAAGCTTTGGTTGAAGAAAATCAGAGAAAAGTGATGGCGAAGTATTGCAAGATGGATCTTCATGCAGAACATCAAACCTTTAAAGTATTTTCATTTCAATATGATAGATGGAACTTTCTACTGTCCAACTCCTAGACACTGAACTGATCTTTGTGCTTCTGAGATATTCTTGACCAAAGATAATCCAGAAGGGGCTCCTGTGTTATATAGCTTGTGATAAATGTCAAGATGCCTGGGGGAAGGAGCAATGTGTTGCAACTGGACAGAAGAGTGGATGATATTTGGGGGTGAAGTGGGGTAAGATTTCTATATTGCATTGGTGAGCTCAAAGGCCCATAAAGTGCCATCAATGTCAGATTTGATATTAGATGCTTTTCAACAGGTGAAAGAACAGATCTTGCAGTTGCAGTGGCTTCACACTCTTGGTTATCATCAGGATTGATAATTAACCTGAGTGCTGGATGTCATTCCATAATTTTTCTAACATGACACTGTTTGTTCAGGAAATATGCCACCAAAACATTTGGTGTTCAAACATAGGATCTAAGAAATGACCAAAACAATCAATTAGACTCTGTTCATGAGATCATCAGTCCACCATTGATCATATATGTCAATGACCTGGAAAATAAGGCACACAGTCACCCACAGAATTGCAACAGTTGGCTGTAGCCCATTGAATGGACCACAATACACTAACATTAAAGTTTCAAGCTGATTTTGCTGTGTGCTCTGACCTTGAAATAGACGAATCCTCAACATCATATTAAATGCTCCACCACAGCCAGCAGCTGTGCCACCACCACTATCACTGCCACAGAACCAAGGATCCTCTTCGGGTCAAGTGAATGATGCCAACAACACTGCTCCACCCACCAGCTCCATCAAATAGAAAAACTCCATAAGAAAATTTGGGGAGAATGGTCCTTCTGCATGGAGATCATCCTCAAATGAAGTGGCATCCTCAATGTTGTGCCTGGGACTACCTCCCCAACTCCAAGGTCAAGATGCTGCCAAGCAATGGACAGTATGTGACCTCATTGCTTGAAAACTCATCTCTACCACTGTCAAGGGCAACAAAATTGTTGACCCCCATCACTGTAAATGGCTGCCCAGATGTGGCAGGCACTCACTACCATTCATCAGCCATACAATGTCATTTCCAGGCATTCTCCTGCAAAACACTCTATCAGACAGAAGCTGAAGAAGATACAGACATCATTAAACATCTAGACAAAAGCTATTTAATATATGGCAGACAATGACCACAAACAACAACCATGTTTCAGATGCGGAATTTGCTCTATCCTCCTTAATTCACTACCTTCCTCTTGGGAGCCATGGACCACATCCTACCTAGGTTTCCGCAGCTCCATGGAGCAACATGACTCAATGAAGTCCCTCACCATACAAGAACTAATCTCAACAATATCAGAGAAATTTCAGTGGAGGAAAAGGAAGGGAATGGGAGAACCACCTTCGCTGCAACAGACAGCAGACATATAAGAAAGTGCATATGTAACATCTGCAAACACTCAAACCATATTACCACTAACTGTTGTTTTAAAGGAAAACCAAAGTGCGACATTTGCAACAGATTCAGTTATAAAGGGATCAACCATTGGAAAAACCCAGCCAATAAGGGCAAGGGAAGGTTAGCAAGGGTGACAAGGACAAAGGGAATCCTGTGCTGAACAAAGATAAAGGGAAGGCACACACAAATTATGCAGTGCCCAACTCCAAAAGTGATGAACACTTTAAAGCACATGGAATGTTAGATAGTGATAGTGATGACAAAATGTCAACAGCTGTCCTGGCCTCCCTTTCTGCTTATTGTTGACTCATGGACTCTGGTGCAACTGTTCACATCATATAAGAGACTTACTGACTGAGCTATCAAAGGGTTAGGCAATCATGCAGTAAGTCTGATTAGGCAGAGAACAGTAATATTACGAGGGAAATACAATGGTAAATCTACCAAAATATGCTGCCTGTCACAATCCATTTTTCTCCTGATGGTCTAGCTCCGGCGGAGGTCCGGAGTCGTCGAGGTATAGGTGGACCAGAGCTATTAAAGTTACAAGTCAAGTCCAAAGTTGAAGGACAGAAGTCCATTCAGACAAAATGTGTAGGAGGTATCAATATGGGTCACTGGCTAGCAGCGATGCCCAGAGGTGTTGGAGGACAGAATGACCAGAGGAGCAGAGTTGTTGAGGACATCAGTGCAGGACTTATGTGTCATGCCCTTGCCAGACTCACTGGTCCTCATATTTCAGAGGTTTGGAGTGAAGATTATGAAGAGGATGTATATAGATGGGACTTTGGACAAGTCAGATGAGACTAGGATAGGTTAGATGAGATATTTGTACTACTAGTACGATGGAGAATACAGGAGTGTTATATACATTAAAATTCTGGTGGAAATCTGGATCTGTAAATACTGTGCAAAGGCGATGTACATAGGAGCAGAATGATGATTGAACAGAGCACGGAACACAGCTGGGGCAGGCTGTACCAATTGACAGGTGAAATGCAAACTAGAGCTAAAGAGGATTGATAAAGGTACAGAGTTCGGAGGTACAAGTCTGAGATATGTCTGTTGACTTGAGGTCAAAGGTTATCCAAGGTATTTCGGAGTTGGAATGGAGTTGGACTTGACAATATCTAGGTCTGAGGTCAAAAGGTGTTCCAAGGTATTCCAGAGTTGATCAGAGTTGGACTTGGTGAATTTTGGGTTGTGACATTGCCTAAAAACCCTACATGTCCCCAAAGTGTGCAACAACTTATTCTTGCTCATGTGTTTCCATGTAGGTGATGGATGGCTACTCCTCATGGATATACCAATGATCCTATCAGATGCCAAGGCAAATCAGTTGGTGATGGCAAATAAGAAGAATGTCTTGTTTTACATGGATGCTGATATGTATGTTGACTTACAGCAATGTCAATGTAGCATTGAAAATAAAGAGAACCTGGATATGGGGGGAGTGGCATCACTGATTAGGACATATCGGAATGAGTGGTCTGTGCAACCTACATGGGAAGAATCTTGTAGACAGGTTCTGCTTGTGTAATAGACTACAAGAATTTGAGTGCTATACATGTATCCAGGCAAAGGAATCTAGAAAGCCCATGCTGAAGTCAATTACAGAGAGAAACATGAAACCAGAGGAGCTCACCCATACAGATGTTTGGGGTGCTGCATGAGTATCCTTATTGAAGGGATACCAGTACTATGTGTCCTTCATAGATGACACTAGCCAAAACTGCATAATCAGTTTCATGAAAAAAAAGAATAAAACACCTACCAAAGGGAAACAATATATTGTGCTTATTGAGCACCAGTACTCATTCATGCCTAAAGCGATATGCACTGACAATGGGCATGAATATATCAACTGCAACATGTAGAATTGGTGTTTGGACTGTGATATCAAGATCCAGACCACAGCAATGTATATGCCCAAATAAAATGGCACCACCAAGCACTGGAATAGGCCAGTCATGGAATTAATGTGGGGAATGTTACTTGCATATGATTTACCAAGTGAGTTATGGCCTGAAGCTATCTCCCATAGAACTTATGTCAGGAACAGTGTCTATATGAGGACCCTACCTGGCATAACATCACATGAAAAATGGTCAGAATCACACCCTGATATCTCCCACATGCAGGAATTTGGTCACCCTGTGTGGATTTTAAACTAGGAACAAAATCTGTTCAGATTGGAAACAAAGCTAAATTATATACCTTTATTGGTTATGAAGAAGGCCCAAGGGCCATCAAATATATAATGACCAAAATAAAACAATTAAAGTCAGCTGCAAATATCACTGGCCTATGACAGTAACATTACTCATGCCAGGACACCAGTTTGAGGGGGAGGATGAATAGGTCAAACCTTCATTGAGCATGCATGGTCAAGCAGGATTGAAATGGAGAGCATCTGACATAGCTGAGGAGAAAATCACTAAACACCATAAGGGTGAGAAGATAGACATACTGCTGCCCCATAATGACATGGAATGTGACTCTGATCAGTGGGATGAGAAGATGGATACACCTTTGTGCTATCAGAAACATACACACCAGAGCAATGAAAGGACAGACATACACCTTCGTTCTAACTTCCCAATCAAGTGCAAGACAGGGGGCTGGTGATCAAACTATATCAAAATGACCAACTGTTGAATTGAAAATCTGGGTGAAAACAATGTATCTGATCTACTCACAACAGAAGACATCAATGATGATGCTCAGTGAGAAATGGACAACTGGAAATCATATCACAGCTGCAGAGGTGTACTGAATAGAGAAGAGTTCATATGGATTGAAAATGGAAAAAATAGTAGACAGATCACCTACCCTTGTTGCTTGCAATAGACTGGTATTGCCCATCATCCTCTCCATTGATTTCCATAGAGTGTGAAGTGGGGAGCAGGCCTACCTACATATTGCCATGTCAACTTGTGCCTAGTCATGTCATCTCCATAGATCTCCATTCTGTCAACTCTGTATATGGAAAAGCATGCCATTATACCCCTGACATAATCCTTTATCTATGCTTTTCTACTCATATTCCATCTACCTCCATCTACCCAGTTTCCAACCTACTCTTATCCTGTCTTGTCTACTCATACCAACCCTTTACCCAATTCCCTGCTCCACTCCCTTTTTGATGGTGAGTCGATGTCAGGGATATATACACTATGGACTAAATCCATTGATGCTTGCACCCTGGGCATCTATAACATTGGGCTTCTTCGTCCTTGGGCCACAGCGTGTACATGTTCAAGTCATCATCCCATTTGCACATGTCACATCTGCTCTTCAATGTCTTATAGGCTTGATGGACATTCATAACCTCATTCCCATTCCTGAACGCCTTGTGTGCACTGCCACGTGTGATGGGTCTTGTCAGAAATTGCATGAACTCTTTAATGATGAGCACCTCCTTGAGAAGTGTCTTGATCCTCTTGATGGTCACTTTCTTTGCCACATGTTCTAGACAAGTGATGTGCATCTACTGTTGGCAGTGAATGCAGTACTGTTGCTCAGCAGCGTCATTGTATGCAAGGTCTGGGCATTTTTCACACACACATTCAGATACATCCTATAAGGTGTGTGCTTGTTAATGTCAGAGTCATCACTCATAACTGGTTTATGCACCTTTAATGATACCCCCACAACAATGAGTCCCGTCCTCAGTCTCCTGATAGGTCGCGCTACCTTCGTTGATTTGTACAACATCAACCATACCTGTACGTGCATTGTCCATTAGCCATGCGTGTTTCATACAGATGTGTACATTACATACCTTCATTGATTTGTACAACATCAACCATGCCTGTATGTGCATTGTCTGTTAGCCATGTGTGTTTCATACATATGTGTACATTATGTACCTTTGATGCTTGTGAAGGTATGCTATGACCAAAACAAGTCATATTCCCACCCTCCCACCCTCAAAAACAAGCTTGATAAGAAACAATCCCACCCATCTGCCCAGGCATTATTGACACAAGATGATGGGATTACTTAGGGTGGTCCTTGGGGGAGATTGATGCTGTTATACATGTCATTATCATTGTCGTCTGATTCATCTGAGCCATCTGCCTGTGGACGATTGTAAGCACCATCAAGCCTGCTCATATCTACCACAAAATAATACTGTTTGTGTTCACCACCACTCTCCAGGATGCTAAATTGGCGTGGTACCATTCCAACCACTGACATAATCTTTTTGATGTACACAAAAGCCAGACTGGGTTCATCTAAGGGTTGACATGCTTTGACCATTCTGTATGATAAGCAATTGAGGTCCGGATCAAATGGGGAGAAGAAAAAGACACAAGCAGCATTCACAAACTCTCAATTTTTTTCAGTCCTCAGTAACTGAGGGTCTTCAAGATCAACTTGGATAGTCAGTTGCATGAAGTGTGTTGGACTGAGGCCAAGTAAGGCACGCACGAGTCCAGAGTGCAAAGACTTTGGACAAGCGACATAAGCAGCATCTTTTCTCTTCTCTTCGTACCACCACGTTGCTCGTTCTCCCTTCCACCCGTCCTCGCTTTTTGTTGCATCTTTCCCTTCCCAGTCCAACTCGCACCAATCTTTAAATGATCATAGACGGCTCCAGTGAGATGCACGAGGTAGTAGCTGACCACCTTGCTGCCACCTGGGATGTCAAGCACAATGAGCGCATCGACGCCTGGAACCGCCAACAAGATGAAGCATGTGAAGTGGAAGAAGCCGAGCAACAAGCAGAGAGAGAACACCAGAATGAGCAGCTCCGCCTCGACGAGGCCAAAGCTGAAAAGGAGCGTAACAATGCTGAGAAGAAGAAGCCCAAGATCAATGACTTCAACCCTGACCTTCCTCCCCTCAGTGTCATTGTCCCTCGCCCATCACAATACGCCCTTCACAAGCTAGTGACTTTCGAGTTCATGGAAATGTGGTATTTCTCACCTGACGGTTGCGCAGAAGCCACCCACAACGACAGATCTCAGGCAGACGATGCATTCGGCCTTACCCCCTCCAATGACCTCCTCACCATCCACCTGGTCACCTCGGTCAAAGCCTCCAAGAATGCCCACTCTGACCATGACCTCACATTCAGCGAGTTTCTCCAGGCCAAAAACTCCTTCCTCCATCACGCCAAGCAAATGGCCTGGCCGGACAAGCACGTGAATGTCCTTGCCGAATTTTTCTGGAATGTGGAGAATCACCCTATGCACTCCAATGCCAACGGAGATCTCATTGCCCTCCAATACGCCTCGCGCATCCATCGCCAATGGCATGACGACCTCAAAACCAACCCTGGTAGAGCTTTCAACATAGCGATCATCAATGAGAACCTCATGAACTCAATCGCCTTCGAAGTAAATGCGAGCGTCCAATCCCGGATAATTCATAAGGTCAGTACTCTCCCACCCTTTAACAACTGGCACCCTGCTCACAAAACCCCTCTTCTCTCCCGCTTCCCGCTTCATGTTTTACCCACCCTCTCCCCCACACACCCCCCTCACACTCTCCCCCACACTCTCCCCCCTACTCTCCCCCTCGCCTGGCAATCCCTTTTGTCACTGGCTACCCACCCACCTCTCAGGTCGAGGCCTTGGTTGATCCCCAAGGCTCTCCCTCCTCCCGCTCCCACCCGAGTCGCCACACAACCCGGCACCTCGTATCGCAATGTGCCGAGCCTTCTGACCGCCGCCGTTCTCACTCCCCGTCCCCCCACCAGAAATTTCAGCCCCTGCCCACTTACCAGGTGTCCGGTAACCCCCCCTCCTCCCAACCACACCCGAAACCTTTCGGTGATCAAGGCCCCTGTTCAGTTTGCCCTAAATGCCTTGGGCGCAACCCCCACCACATCCTGGAATGCAACAGCCCCACTCTCTGGAATGGAGCCAAGTGCCACGTCATGCGCACTCCTGAAGGTCGCCTCCTTGACCCCAAAGGTGTTGTCCTATGCAAGGATTGGCAGTGCCCCAACAGTTGCAGCCTCGCCCACTGCTCTGCCAAGCACTGCTGCTCGGGCTGTGGCGGAAACCATGGCTCTCAAAACTGTGATCTCACTCAGGTGTTTGCAAGTGTGGTCACCATATAATCCAGATGGCTGGTGGCAGCTCCTCTTGGAGGCTGGTATTGCACATAGATACCTGTACATAATACAAGGACTTTACACTGGCTTTTCAGCCAATCTACCACCCCTCCTACACACCTTTTCCCCACCCAACAACCCATCCAGAAGGAGTTCTCCAAAGGACGATACCTCGGCCCTTACACCAAGACTGAGATTGAGGACACTCTTGGACATTTCCAAACTGCATCCATGTCATTAATTCCCAAACTGGGCAAACCCAATAAATACCATTTAATACAAAACTTATCATTCCCGCACTCCAACCTCCTTTCCCATCCATCAATTCCCTTACTAACCTGAATGACTCCCCTACACCGTACAGTGCTTTTGAAATAGTTTCCCTAGTCCTTTCTTCCCTTCCCCCTGGTTCGCAAGGTGCAGTTCGTGACGTCACCGAGGCCTACCGCACCATCCCTCTTGACCCATCACAATGGCATGCTTTAGTTGTCAGACTCAATGAATCACAATTTGCTGTCGACACAAGCCTCTGCTTTGATTTCGCCCCTTCTGGCGGTATATATGGATCAGTTGGAAGCGTGGGCACCAACATCATGAGACATGCTGGAATCAGACCTATCCTTAGATGGGTAGATGACCATTTATTCATCCACATCCCTTGATCCACCCTATCCCAATACAACAAGCTCAGAGCTGCCAATAAGCATATGTTTGACACAATTGGATGTGGAGACCTATCTATCAAGTTATCAAATGGGAAGACTAAGGCACAAATCCGCTTGAAGAACATGCCATATGCCCTGTCTATGGGCATAACCCTTATCTCGATAAGCAAGCTCACGGCTGCAGGCTATGCCGCACTGTTCTGCAAATCCATCTGCCACATATTCAACCCTCAGAAGCATTTGATAGGTGAGATTCCTGTTATCCAGGGGATTATATTGTGTTAGGCACAACACATGCCAGCTCACTGGAGGTACTTACCATGGAAGAATTGCACGCACAGCTTTCCCACCTCACACCAAGCACAATCCATGACATGGTTGCCAAAGGAATGGTCAAGGGCATTAAACTGGACCCTATGTACATGACAATGGGTCAGTGTGAGTCATGTGAGTATGGGAAAGCAATCCGCAAACCGATCGGGAAGGTTCGCAAGCTGTGAAGAATGATCAGTGCCTTAAAAGTGAGGGAGATGGCACAAGAAAGGACTCACCAAAGACCAATCCAGCCGACCTCAAACCTCCACCAATAAACAAGACACCTGCTATTGACAAAATGAAAGTTTTAGTGCCTGTTGTTGAACTGTGTCAATTGGTTCATCTACAAAGTAACTCACCATATATCAACATGCTGACCAGTGGCCAAAGGGACACACAATGGTCGTGCAAATGGATCCATCCTCCTGAGCAGTCTTCAAGGAGTGGCTCTTGAGGGCCAACATGAGAATGAGGGGGAGAACACGGCCACAGAAGCTGATGTGGCAGGTGATGGATGGGAAGATAATAAAGAAGAAGAGATCACTTACATGACACAATGTATGCGGGAGTTTGCGAGGCCGAAGCACTTGAACAGTGCACTGTCAACAAGGCTTGGAAACAGCCAGACTGCACATGCTGGGATGAAGCTATCAATGCAGAGCTAAAGAGCCTTGATGACACATGCACCTGGAATGTCATAGAGAGACCACCAAAGGGGACAAATGTTGTCAACAGCAAGTGGGTCTTCAAGATAAAGAAGTGTTACTTTTGGTGATTTCGCACCTCTTTTAGTGTTCATTTCGTATTCTAATGGTGACCATGTTGTTTCCCATGGTCACTTTACTTACCTACCACTTTTCAGCTTCTCTTTAGCTTGTTGTGGTGTTTCTGCACATATAACACTTTACCTTTGCGCTTCACAGTCCATTGTGGCTGACCTCTTTATGGTTGTTTACTTTGAAGTGCAGTTACTCCCTGGAGTGCCACATTGTATCCTTTGGTTACTCACTGTGGACTTCAGGTCAGTAGATCATTGTTATACCTCTCAATATTATCTTGGTTACTCATTGTGGACTCCAGAGTTGTCCTGAGTTGATCCAACAAGTGGCTAGTCCACTTTCATTAGCATTTTTGCTTTTAACAAGAAGAACACATTGACTCAAGTAGTCATAAACTCTTCAGGACACTTCCTGATGCTGAAGAACTCATCATAGGCAACAAAATGAGCTCCAGGCTTCTTCTGGATATAGTAGTAGGTTGCTTCTCCTTATTATCAACCAGTCTCCAGAGGCCTTTTGAGTGCAGTAGGGCCTTCATCTCTTTGCTCCAGATTGTGTAGTTGGTACCATCAAGAGCTTTAATATGATGGGAGGCTTGCTCAGGAGATGTGATGAGTAGAGATGACATGCTGTGTTCGACAATAAGGAGGGTGTAGCAAGCTGGAAATAACAATGAGCAGTTCACAAATAGGATGGATGGATAGAATGGATCACAGGGAGCAAGGTTCAAAAGCAGTAGGTAAGTAAAGTGACCACAGAGAACAACATGGTCACAATTAGAACATGAAATAAACCATAAATGAAGTACAAAATCACCAAAGCTAACATGTTTCCTGAGAGCAAAAACAGCAGGGATGACTCAGCTAATGAATTCTTTACATAATGGAAATTGGAGGTGAGGATGAAGTCAACCAAAAGCAGCTTCTTGTTGCTAGATTGACACTGAAGGTGAGTATGGACATTTGTGTGTAATGGCAAACATTCTGATGAATACATTCTTTTTACAATGTAGCTCAGTGCACATGTGACAGCTACCTGGACCAGGCATATAACTACAATGCTGCACAGTGGTTCAAGTAACAAATTGTGATCTGAATATGAGAGCTGAAGCATCTCATTCTGATTTCTAATTGCAGAAGGCATTGCAATAGCCCCTGAGACCATCAATTGTTAGCTTTGGTGATTTCGCATCTCATTTATGGTTCATTTCATGTTTTAACTATGACTGTGTTGTTCTTCATAGTCACTTTACTTACCTTCTGCTTTCAGCTTCTCTTTAGCTTGTTGTGGTGTCTCTCTTGATCCATACAAACCTTTACCTTCACACTTCCCAGTCCATTGTGGCTGAACTGTTTATGGTTGTTTATCTTAAAGTGCAGTTACTCCCACATTATATTCTTTTGTTACTCACTATGGGCTCCAGGTTAGTATATCATTTTCAATTAGCATTTTCACTCTTAGCAAAATGTGCCATTGTTTTCATTGAACATTGACCTTCCATATTACATTATACTCAATGCTCTGAGGCTGCCATGTTCAACCTCCCAAATAACACTTTACAACTTGTATTTGGCAGAATAACCTAAGGTTGAAACAAGAATCTTTGCTCACTGTTCATGTATGTGTAACAAAATAACCTTTCAATATCCTGCAATTAACACTTCCTCTGATGGCTGATGAGTTCAGTTCCTCCACACTGAGTCATGTCACCTGTCACAGCATCTTGTCTATCCTTTCTACTCACTTCACACTTCACAACCCCTTGCAACATTATTGTAGTTATACTCACACCTACATTTTTTACTACTATCTGGTAGTAACACAATAGTGTGTGATGCTCATAGTGATCTACTAATCAATTGAGATGGTGGTGAAGTCCTGTTGAGGTTAGCTAGGCCTTGACAGTTAGTGTAGTCTTATTCTAATGAAATGACCAAACCCACCTAATGCTAGAGTGTTTATAATGTAGAGCACTATGTGGCTTATATGGGTAAGTTTGGAAAATCCCGGCAGAACAAGTCTCATACTACTAGTACAAGTGCACAGACCATCATTGATGCAGTGCTTATATACAAGTACTATAACAGGTCAGAATGCTAGATACTTGCTAGTGTGAGGCAGATATGTGTAGAACATGTGGTGAGTAGTAATTGGAGGATAAAGAAACCTATGTGCCAGATAGGGGGCATGGTGAGCATTAGATATAAGCATTACTAAGTGGTGGGCAAACAAACTGCCACCCTGTAATCTACCCTGATACACTTTAGGAAAAAGTATAAATTTACATTTCCAATTTTATATATTATTTGCCAGGTTACAAGAATCATTGATGCTCTCAAGCTTTGGTGGGAGAAAGGAAGGTAGCCAAGCAGCTCAAGATCAGAACATGAACATGTGTCAGTATTTATTTTTGGCAATCCAGCACCATCAAACTCTATAAACTACAACAAAGTGAGATTTTATTAATGTTACAGGTCTAAAAGTGAAGCATTCAGATTGAGATGAGACTAAACATAGTGAGTATACTTCCTAAGGCATGCATATGCATTAGCTATGGCATAAATGCATGCATGTCAAGCTCTTTAGGAGTCAGAGAAATATAAGACATGTGAGTGAAAACAAGGAAATGTTCAGCACCTCTTGTGTCTTCTCTTTTAGATTATGGAATTTGTCAATGTATTTGTCAATGCCTGCAATTATCATCACCATTGCATTACCACCTCCACCTTCTCCTGTGGTTTAATCAATGTCCATGCAAACTGACTTTTAACAGCCTTAATAGTTCCCTTGTGCTTTGATTTCAGTGACATGATGGCTGATGGAATGATAGGTTTTGTTTTCATGCAAGGTCACATTGAGACATGTGACCATGTGTGATATTGTTTCTTTAATAGGGAATATCAAATATTCACCATGATCCAACAGTCTGGTTGGATCACAGTAAATATTTGTATGTATTTCCAACACACAAAGTTACATGTGATATTATTTCTTTCATAGGGTTCTACATGTGATGGGTATATGGTAATACCTAAATAACAGCCATGTAAGTACAAATGAAGCAGTAGTGTGAAAGAAATGTGTCAGTCAAGTGTCAATTCCATTGTGTTTTAACATTCATATTGAAATACAGTGGAATACAATGTTAATTACATATTCAGTTGATGATTATCTTGATGTCAGCATCAGGTGGTATCAACCCACTCCCTCTTGTCTGCATCTGTCCTCATTGTCCTTGTCACACTGACAGGCCAGCATTCATTTTTTTGCTAAATAAATCCATCATCAGTTGCACATCTTACTTAAGACACTTCTCTAGATCGTCATAGTTGTTGTCCTCTCTGTTGCACAGGTGAGTTGGGGAGAATGAATTACTTCTCATCACTGTCCATGAATAGTGTGAATCATCTAACCCTCTTGATCATTTCATTGGCCTCGAGAGTACTCCTGGAAGTATCTCTCAAATCTTGTCATTGCATTAATGCTTGCACTACACATTCATGTCACTTGTTGCCTATCCTGGTTGTATGTAATTTTCACTTACTGGTATCCTTGCTTGTGGTCTTGACTGATCACTCTGTCCACACTCTATCTTTGCTTCATATCATCCTTCTCAATTCATTCTATTCCATTCACAGTATTCCTCTCCATCTCCTCCATGATATTCAACCCTTCTTTATGAATCCATTTCATCACACTATTTATGTTCATATTCAATGGTACAGAAGTCCATTCTCCCCTTTCTCATATGGCAATATAGCTGTTGTTTCCAAATGATACCTAGGACAGATGTTACAATTCATTCTTTTTTTTTACTTGTACAACTCTTATCATGACATGTCTCATCTTATCGTTGTCCTCCTCAGACTTACTTCCTTTTCTGTGATGACTCATCCTCATCCTTATCCCTATATGCATTTTGCTGGTCTCCTAATGTGTCACATCCCAGATTTTGCCAAGTCCAACTCCAACCAACTCCGGATGGTCTCAGACACTCTTGACCTAGGAGCAATGGACATTCACGGAGCTGTAACTCCTGACTGGTACCTTTATTCATTTCTCCTCATTTTCTGCTCACAGTGTTTGTTGACATCTGAATAGGCCAGTTGTTTAGTCAAAATCACAAAATCTGCATACTCACATATTACATCTTATCTCTTCCACCATCAACTGATCAAATATCACCATCTTTCCCATTTTCCTCATCCACTTGGCAAAACCAGGAGGATCATGTCAGAATGTCCACATGATTCCACTTTCATCATTGTCTCCATGAACCTTCAACAACTCAAATGACTCCTTTCTCAACTTCTTCACCAATTCCTTTCATAGTTCTGCTCTATCCCTCTCATTCTCAGTCTCTTCTTGTGCTTTACTCACCATCATCTCTAACTTCTTCACCTTTATCTTTAGCTCTTCATTCTACCTCTCCATCTCTTCCATTTGTTATCCTTACCCACCTATCTCTCTATCCCAAAGTTTCTCAATGTTTCCCCTGCCATTCAATGAGTTCTATCAGTGCACATATATCACTTTGCCATCTCAATTGTCATGCAGAACTTGAAGGGAGCTGCTAAAGAAAGGTGTTATTATGTCAGATCTGAATGGTCTTCTTTGACTCATTCATACTCCTCTTATATTCTGGATGATTGTCAATCCTCCAGAACAGCATATAATTTCTTGCAGCTTGTCAAAATATTCCCCTATTTCCACAGTGTCTATGAAACATTTTGGCAAGGCGACTTCTCATCCCATCCATAATCAACAGGTCACTCTCAATGCCATCAAAGTGGCATGTCATATATGCAATCCATGCAATATTGCTGCATTTCATGTAGAACAAGTATATATAAAGTGTAGAATATGCCCAACACTCACTTGGGGGTTATGCTTACTTGCTGGTAGCAGTGGTTGTGGTAAGAACATAAGATGCTATTTGAACTCAGACAACTGAGTCCTAACTTATATACCACATGTGCATGGGACTATTTCCATATATGGATGACTATGCTACTACAATAAGTATTTAAGGATGTTAAAGAGCTACTCTATGATGCTTGTTCAACATTCCATAGGGTCTGCCTGTCATCCTTTCATCTTAACTGTTGTCTTCCCATTCTGGGCAGACTGGGGAGACACCTGTCCATCAATGTTTCTTGCCCCCAATGCCCTTCATCAGTGGCACAAATTCTATTATGACCACTGGGTGCAATGAATAATTAATATAATTGGTGGAGTAGAATTAGATCACTGTTTTTTGGTCCTCCAGTGCCAGACTGGGACTCAACATTGGCCAAATGGTGTCACCACCCTCAAACAGACCAAGAAGGTGCTACTGGTCATTGCCATGGGCACTGTTCCCAACAATGTGTTTGTGCCCTTTGTGCCATCAGGGAATTCATTTTTGTTGTCCAGTGTGTCCACTTCTTCATTGAGACTTTACATGCCCTCAGTGAGGCATTGCACGAATTCCACCATTACAAAGCTGCTATTATTGCTGCAGGAGATCATCAAGGAAAAAAAGGACCATTAAGCCACTTTCACATCCCAAAAATGGAGTTAGCTCTTCATGTTGGATGGAGCATATGTATGATGGGCACAGCTTACCAATGGATCAGTGACATCATAGAGTGGTGCCATATAACCCTATCAAGGTTTCCTACCACCTTTCCAATCACCATGATTTTCATGAACAATGCTGTTGCTTTCCTAACTATTAAAAGAAGCAACATTTTTTCCAGCATTATACCACCCTGAAAACAGCTCATACACTGCTAATCAATGAGATCATGCACAAAATGGAACTCATGCATCTCTACTGTACTGAGCTGACATCTGACCAGGTTTATACCTTGGCAAACAACTCTTCTGGTGCAGATATCAGGAACCTGAACAACAAACAATTGGTTGGACTTTCTAACCCAAAAAATTATCTCTTTAATCAATGACATGTCCAGATATCTGCCAACAAACAGAGTGCCATAGTTCTTACTATCCATTCTCATTTGCCAGACCTTGATATTGGTGTCACCTTTCAAACTCTTGGTATCATTGATCTCTGTTTTTGTTAGAGTCCAATTCCTCCAAGTTCAAGTCTGGCAGAGGTCTGAGGATATAGGGGCTAAAACTCCGGAGGTGTGGAATGAAGTCCAGGAGGTCCAGAGGGATAGTGGCTAAAAGTCCGGAGGTATGGAATGAAGTCCAGAGGGTATGGACCAAAGTCCAGTTGGAGATGAGGTATGGGGATTTGAAGATGAGGTATAGGGGATCCGGCATTGGTCATTGACTAACAGCAGCATTCGGAGTTATGGAGGAGGGTTTACCAGGAAATGGAGGGGTTAAGGACATCGGCACAGGACTTATGTGTCGTGCCCATGCCAAGCTCACTGTCCTTGTATTTCAGAGTAGAGGAGGGTGGTAACGGAAGCCAAACTCGAAATAAGGTGACTTAGAATTGTTGTTGAGATATTCATACTGAAGATATAACAGAGTAAGTACAGGGGATTATATATGGTAGAGACCCGGAGGAATTCTGGGTCCAAAGCTACTGTGCGAAGGCAATGTACATAGAGAGAGAATGATGATCAACAGAGCGCAGAACACAGCCAGGACAGGCTGTACCAATTGACAGGTAAAATGTAGACTATAACCAAGAGGGGTTAATGAAGGAACAAGTCCGGAGTTGCAACTCTGTGCATGTCCAATGAATCTCCTGTACAAGTCTGAGGTTTTCTGGATAGGGGTTAAGGAGTTGATTCCCAGAGATGAACTCCTAAGGGAACTCATAAGGGAGTTCATCAGAGGTTTGACCTGGAGTTGGTCAGAGATGTATGAAGGTGTATGGAGGTGTATGGAGGTGCAAATAGGGGTTGGTTGGAGTTTTACAGAGTTGTACAGAGGTGTATGGAGGTGTATGGAGGTGGCCAAGTGGGGGTTGGAATGGGATATGACAGTTCTGCCTTGGGGGACTTTTTTTCTGGCCATTGTTATGCTACTGCAAACTGTCCCCTTTCCTTTACGACTCTTCATGCATGGAGGGATTCCGTTCTGCAGGCCTGATGGCCAATGAAAGACCGAAGGGAATCTAAATATAGCAGGGAGGGCGGGGAGCTGTGTGAGTCAAAGAGGAAAGAGATTGAGCATACAAGATCTAAATAGCTGGAGGACGACTTCAGTATGAATACAACTCCTTAGAGTGAAAAAGATGTGAGGCAAGAGAACGATAAGGAAAGTGAAGGTGAGAAAGTCGAGAAAAAGTGTAGCCCCCTTGTAAAACTGTAACATTACTCCCTTCCTAGCATTGAAGCACCTGTGAAACACCTTAGACATCCCCCTCATTGACTTCATAGTTGGTGGGATCATAGTTGTCGGCAGGTTTCTGATGAATGAGACAATTTTTGTCACAATGGCCGAGCTCTCCACAGAGAAGGCATTAGTGATGGGGTTAGAAGGTCTGGATGTGACCTGGGGCAGTGCAGCAGCAGAAAGGACATTTGTACTGTGGACAATCAGGGTGAATGTGCCCCCGCTTGAAACAGACGAAGCTGTGGGAGAGTGTGGGCACAGGAGTAGGGAAGTTGTTGGCATTTATAGGGTTGCCTGAGGTCCCAGATGATGGAAAGGGCGTCGCCACAACATCCTTGTTATAGCAGCCAGAGGTAGAAAAAGGGGTTCCCTTCTGAGCACAGTGGCCCCCTCTCGTTGCAGCTATTCCCACAGCTCGGCTTGCGGAAGAGGGTAGTCCAAAGACAAGCATGGCAGTTGGTTGCTTGCCGAGCTTATGAGAACACCGGGAGGGTGTTGAAGTGGTAGGTCACTCCTGGGCAGGGAGAATGACACCATGAGGGGAAGGTGTGACATCTCTGAGTAAGGGGACTGTGGAGAGAAAGGCTGAAACCTCAGCAGCAGTAGCAGGCCATTCTGAAAGATTTCCAGGGCAATTGCCCAGGCTAGATTCTCCAGCAGGCTCTGTATCTCCACAGGGAGTAGGAGTGTGAGTGGCGGGCATTGGAGCTGGGACAGATAATGGGATGCAGGAGCATGAATGTATGGAGGCAGTGGAGTTGTCTGCCCAGATGGAGGTGTGGACATTGGGATGGTCAGGGTGTTCACAGTCTCTGGCCCAGGTGTCAGTGTCCCAGGGATGGTTGGGTTCATTGTCAAGGTAATATCCATGGAGATTGGCAGGTAAGGTGCTGATGATAGGGCAAAGAATGTGGAGGACCAGGGGTTCTGGAAGTCCATGAATGACATCTGTGAATCTATAGTCGAAGAGAGAATTAAGGGTGGCATCTCGACATTCATGGATTGCCTGCTCCATGGCCGAGGCATAAATGGGCAGAGTCCCATGGGGGAGGAGCTGAGCGTGGATGGTGTGAGTGATGGAGTATATATGAAAGAGCTCCACCAAAGATTTGAGTATTGATCTATTCTGGTATATGGGAAGATTTCTGAAAGCAAGGATGGCAGCAGTGTTCTCAAGGACAGAAGAATAGAGGATTTGTCGATTTCGAGCAGGGAGTTGGGGGACGCAGATGGGGAGTCGGAGCAGGAGGACATTGGACATGGATGACAATGATATAAAAGATGAGGAGGAGCTAGGGCTTGACTCAAAAAGCAAGTGTGATTGAGGGTGATGGGAGCTCAGAATGGAGGGAAGGTGATGGGATCCTTGGCCTTATATTCTTCCAGGAGATCCTGTGCATGTCCGAGATTGGACTCGGGTTCTCAGGTATTTGTATCCTTTCCATGAAATGAAATAGTGGCAGCATCGAGTGGAACCCCAATGGGAGAGGATTTAATCTTTTTCAAATTCCTCCTCCCCGTCTATAGTGTCCAGCAGAAGTGGAACAAAGTTTGGTCCATGTTCCACAGTTTCCCGATAGGGAGTTAGGAGTGATGTGTGGAAGGTGTTGTGAATTTTCCACGTTCATGGGAGTCAAAGTTTGTATGAAACAGGTGAGATGACTTGTGAGATCTTGAAGGGTCCTTCCCTTCGAGGAGCGAGTTTTTTAGAGGGGTAGTGGAGTCTCAGGTTACAGCCCTTGAGCCATACCTTATCTCCAACTTTCCAAGGTTTGAAGCGAGAGGTGACACATTTGTGCATGTATTGTTGTGCATTTTTATGGGCAGCGGTAGCTTCCTTGTGAGTCTCCTCAAGGTCTCCAAGGTGTTTTTCCAAAGTGGGCAAGAAGGTGGTATTGCTGAGTGATGGGTAAGCCCTCAGCTCGAAGTCCATCATGAGAGAAAATGGAGTCTTTCCCATTACCAAATGAACAGAGAAGTTGTGGCAGAACTCTGCCATTGGTAATAAGTCTGACCATTGGGTGGCATCCCCTTGGTAAAAGATCCGAAGATAGGTTTCCAGATCCTGATTGACCCATTCTGTTTCTCCATCCATTTGAGAATGTAAGCGGAGGAAAGGAGCAGATCATACTGCAAGAGCCTCGCCAGTTCTAGAGCGAAGGGAGAGGCAAACTGTGGACTGCAGTCTGAGATAACCTTGTTGTGGAGTCCAAAATGGGGAAAAACCTTTTCAAAGAACAGTTGCACAACGCCCTCAGCATCTGCACTTTTGTGAATTGGAGTGAAAATCACCCCCTTTGTAAGGCCATGGTCAACCACGACCATAACCAAATCATATCCATGCGACAGCAGCAAGTTCATGATAAGGTCAACCGAGAGACATTGAAATGGGCAAGTAGAAGCCACCAGCATAGGGGTGAGTGGAGGAACGGTAGGATGAGTGTTGACCTTGTTGGCCTGGCAAACAGCACAGCCCTGAATGAAGCGGTGCACGTAAGTGGTGAGTCCAGGCCACCAATAGTCACATTGTACTGCATTAACGGTGCAGTAGTAACTGCCATGACCACCTACAAGAAAGTCATGGATAACGTGGAGAAGGTCATTCCAGTGGGCTTCAGGCACATAGGCCTGATTCTTGAAGTACAGGATGGAGTCGTCGTATTGCCAGTCATGGATTGAGGAGTGAGGGATACCAGAAGCACTGCCATGCAACAACTTTAGCTGGTCGATAACGAGACCATTCGTCCAAGTAGATTCCTTGATGCCAGTCCTTAAATCAGCTTCAATTTTCCATAAAAAGAGTTCCCCCAGGAGGAGGACCATGTTAGCATTGTCCTTTGAGGTGTCTGTCTCATCCTGGCGAGAAAGCGCATCTGTGGGGCCCATGTTGGCACTGGGTACATGTTGAAACAGGAGGTCGTAGTCCTGTAACATCAATAGCCATGTAGCTTGCCACCTAGAGAGTTGTTGGGGGTCCTTGAAGTAGCACAGATTCTTGTGGTCTATGAGCACAATTATGGGTTGGTCAGTTCCAGTGAGATAGTGGTGCCACTTCTCAAGGGTGCAGAGAACAGTGAGAAGTTCCCAATCATAGATGTTGTAATTACATTCCACAGGAGAGAACATCTTGAAGGAGTAACAGCATGGGTGCAAGTCACCATTGCGGTCTTTTTGCATGAGTACCCCCCCTGTGGCAGTCAGGGAGGCATCAGTCATGACAAAGAATGGTTTCGAGGTATCTGGCATGGTCAATACTGGTCGAGAAGTGAAGGCTCGACAGAGGGAATCGAAAGCCTGTTGTTACACTTGCAGCCAGGACCATGGCTGTCCTTTCTTTGTCAAATCCAAGATCAGCCAAACAAGCTCCGAAAAGTTGGTGATGAACTTGCAGTAAAAGTTACAGAATCCAATGAACAAATAGACTGTGTGTACTGATTTGAGGGGTTCACATTTGTCGATTGCTGAGAGCTTGGTGGGATCCGTCTTGATGATCCCTTCATGAATGACTATACCAAGGAATTCTACTTCATCAGCATTGAATGTGCATTTCTCCAATTTGAGACTGAGTCAATTGTCCTGCAGGCATTCCAAAACTTGTCTCATCCTTTTATGAGGCTCCTTAAGATCCTTGGATGGATCAGCATATTGTCCATATAAATGATTAGCCACCCTTCCGTGACCATATCTTTAAAAATGAAGTCCATGAACGACTGAAAAGTTGCTGGACTGTTGCAAAGGCCAAAAACCATGACAAGAGGCTCGAAGAGGCTGAAGGGTGTGATGAACACTGCCTTCCAGACGTCTTTAGTCTTGATCCAGACGTTGTTATAGCCCCATTGGATATCCATCTTCGTGAAGTGCTTGGATCCTTTGAGCTGATCCATCAAGTCACCTATGAGAGGGAGTGGGTAGGCGTTCTTGACAGTGTGCTCATTGAGATAGCGATAGTCCTGGCACAGATGAAGATTACTGTCCTTCTTGGAGACAAAGAAGAATGGGAATGCCATGGGAGAATTGGCAGGTCATATATGTCCGACCTTCAAGTGTTTGTCAATGAAATCTTTACATGCCTCTCACTTCTTGGGGTTAAGCGGGTAGGCCTTGGCAACCTTGGGTTTGAAGGAGTCATTCAGATCTATGCCATGATCAAATGTCCTATAAGGCGGAAGGGGTCCGTCGTCCCTCTTTTGGAAGATGTCCTGAAAATCAGAAAACTTCCCACAGGAGTTTGGCCTTGGTCTTCTTCACATCCTGAGCCTGGGCAAGCAAAGTCAAGATTGTTGTTTTACAAATGGAAGATCTGGTAGGCTCATCTTCGTCATTATCCTCCTCACAGTCTATGAGTGCCAGAATCTTTTCCTGCTATGCCGTCAGTTCCACATTAGGTACCTTCAGGTGAAACTGAGTGGTCCTTTTCCACTGGTCCTGGTCTATGTTCTGTCGCCACCATGTGACATGACGTTTCCATAAATTTTCCACCTGGCATTTGCGATTGAAATATGTGATGGTGTGACTGTGGCTTCCTTTCCATTACTATCAATGATCAGCTCTCCACCACTGCTCCAACTACTTGGGAGGAATACCAAGTCAACACAGGGACCACCACTGCACCTGTTCAAATGACCTACTATAGGTTGAAAGCCTACCACTTCTAGGAACTCTTATCTGATCACTTCGCCTTAAAAGACATCATAGGACAGTTCTACTGGCTGCATAAGGTCCTTCACACTTGCATTAGGCCCCAACATGCATCAGATGATATTTTGGAGATACAGCAGTATTTTTCAGGCATGCTCAATGCAGGCCTTGATCTCCTGGAATCTCTTCATGCTATGTTTATTCTAGCACAACTTCCTGATGAATTTGAAGCACTTTGATCCACCCTTGTCCACACCACTCATCCAGACAACTTTACAGTCAATACCAACATCCAAGCCATCCTTCAAGAAGTTGACCTTTGCCACTTGAAGCTTTGCCCTCTTTCTTTGCACATTACTCATGTGCAAGTGCCCCTCCTCATCAATCTTCCTTGTCCTCTTCTTTGAACAGGACGAACAAGTGGAAGCACCAATGACAGCCTAACCAGCAGTTGTCAGGCCAGCCTTCTTCTTCTGGGGAAAACCCAAAAAAAGAAGAGACATTCAAATAATAAGAAGAGAGGATGGTATAATCAGTGGAATGCTGATAAGAAAGGGAAGGACAAAGCACCTACTCAGGTGTTGATGGTAAACATGTTGACTAACTCTAACACTGATCCCTACTATGAGATGATCAAGGAGGACTTTTAATCCACCTCTAGACTTCAGGAGATGGAAGTCAAACATCAAGCTTTGACTCTGACATTGTAGAACACGGATGAGATGGACCAGATGATTGAATGGATATATTGCCAGACATGCAAGCTGCTGTCCATCAGTCCTTTCGTTCCTGCTGCCTCTCCCTCTGATCCTTTGGAGAGCTCAGATCTTGCTGGTAGGATCACCAAGCTGAAAAAGAAGAAGAAGACTACCTTTGTGTTAGAAGGGTTAGTCATGGGACAATCATTACCTGGTTGTTCGATCAGAGAGTTTAGTTTCCTCTTAAGGAGGAGACTTCCTCCTACTTGAATGATTATAATCTGGTTTCCTTCACTAGCCTCTCATGTGGCATCCAAGAGATGACAATGAGAGAGACCCCCTTGACTCCCAGTGATGTAACTAAAACCAAGAATCACATCTTCTCTTCTGCCTGGTACACTGTTGGAAATGAACTAAGTCCAACTCATTCACATTGGATGATTGACAGTGGTTGCACTGATCATATCACTTCATATCTCAATGACTTTGCTCATCTCTCACAAGGGACCAAGAATGCTTCTATAGCTGATGGTTCTCTTATCTCCATGTATAGTCCTGGAAAGGTTATCCTTCGACCTTATGGAAGTGACCCTTTGGTCCTTGTTTGGTCCTTGAACAAGTATTGTATGCACCTCAAGCATTGCAGACTCTTGTCTGTTGCTACTCTGACCTTTCAGAGATATCGATTTGAAATCGATTCTTCAGAAACTCATATCTTGAACAACCGAGGATGTCTGGTAATCTGGGCATCTGCCTCATTTTCAGACAACAATCTACACTGGTTTCAGTCTTCTATGATTACTCCAGAGAAAATTGCCTTGGTGACCTCTCTTGATTCTTTCTCTTTGAGGCATATTCGGTTTGGATACTGTTCCAAGAATGCATTCTGACAGCTCCATAATCACACTTCTGGCTGTCTGGATATCACTATTCCTTTGGCTTTCCTCTTTGTAAAGGCTGCTCTGATAGTATAATGGCTATCAGATGTATGAAAAGAGACATCCAATAAGGTCCAGATGGCAACATTTCCATGAGTAGACACAGCTGCCTTGTGGACTGGAATGAGATGGGAAGTGTCTTCACCTGCCAACTTAGTAAGCTGATGCTCAGAGCAGTGAAGAAATGGATGCTGACCAAGTTCAAGAACAAAAATCTGTCAATTGCTGCCATGCTAAAACCCAAGCATAGCAGCCATGATCCTAGCTGTCAATCTATATGTGAAGTGAAGTGATAGGAAAAAAAAAAAAATCTTTTAGTGCAGTGACCCATAGAAAAAAAATCCCCCATGAATGTCCTTCCTCCAGGAAATGTTTAATGGACATGTGGATGATACTCTTGCAGTGGGGTCCAGGTTCAAATGTGACTCAGAGGTTGGTGATGACGGC
>JBBPNA010000367.1:0-25726 GCA_038090555.1 Boletus subcaerulescens | reverse complement strand
TACAAGACTCTCCAGTCTTGTTCTCCTTGGAGTTTTCCCAGAACAACCACCCTAGTACTCTTGCGACTACAAACACTAGACCCTTAGGTGGGTTCTGGTCATTTCATTAGAACAAGACTATACTAACTGCCACGGTCTAGCTAACTGCTCCGGGACCCCCATCACCACCTTATCACCACCCATCTAGATTGCAAGAACCAAGTAGGTTATTGATAGGCCGCCCACGCTACGCTATTGACCCCACACTCCGGTAGTGCCTTACTACAGGATCTCCGACATCTACGGATATGCAGTTGCAGGAAGGACAGGCCTTCCCCCACTGGCATCTCCGCCCTCAGGTCCATCAGCAGGACCCTCCACCGACGTCGCTTTCCTGGACATCTTCGGGCTAGTCCCAGAAGAAGCAGTCAGCTCAGGATCGTACAACCCTAACGAGTACAACCCCTCGGACTACAAGGCACAGATAGCAAGGGCCGAGACATACCTACAGGTACCGATCAACTAGTCACTAGTTGAGTACGGATTAGGACTGACGAGTCCATATATAGGAACGGGACGAGTTACCCGACTACGACAGCAGCCTAGATCAAGGCTATAGGACGTTGGTCAACAAGACCACACTAGCACCAGAGGATGCACCCAGCACTTGCTACTGGGCCCCTACTATCAACACCGCAGACTTACCAGGTAACCTAGCTAGAACAGACGCTGTCAACACCAAACACCATCTAACCCCGACATTAGCAGATCGTGAGATCGTTTACCTGCTGCTCAGATCTCCCACATACAACCCGAGTACCCCCTTACGGGCACCATCTGAGTTACCGGAACCCGTAGATTGGGAACCAATCCACGCCGCCCTCACCCGCCAATCTGCCCGTCATTTCCAACCTCACCGAAACAGTTCTCACGTTTCAAATAGAGAGAGTGAGACAGAGAGAATCCATAGAGTTATACGCGAAGGGATACAGCTGGGTATCGACCAGTCCAGAGATCTTAGAAGGATTGAGAACACCAGGTGACAGGTACAACAGGCCACAGATCGTATCAGGGAACAGATACGGATTAGAGAGAGACATCCTACCCCTATTCCTCATATCCCTGATCTACCTTGTTGGTACCGCATCCCTGATAGTACTACTGGCTATCGCCCTAGTACACTCTGACCCCACTCATCTCTTAGGCCGCCTCGTCGTTACAATCCATATTAGTCAGGTCCACTCCCTCTTCACAATAAACGAGACCCCTGAAAACATCGTACCACGTGCTGAGAACCCTGAGCCTAGAAATCAGGAACAAGTAAGACATCTTGAAAGAGTAAACAGAGGAAGGAACTTCACACAGAGAAGAAGAACCCTTCATCTCCAGTTCATTAATCAGCAACGAGTTTGTGCCGCACAAGGAGCCATACTAGCTGAACAAGAAGCCGCTGCTGAAGCAGGAGAACCATTACCACCATTACCTAGATACATTCCCTTCAGAATTCCCACACCAGCAGTTGCTCACGCCAAACTAATAACTGAACTACAAGCAGAAGAAGCTGCTCTAGCTGATCACTCAGACTCCGCTCTTGAATCAGAAGAAAACTTTAACTACCCTGCTTGATTCAATATGTCCGCAATCACCGATCTGTTTGTTGAGTTACGAAACACTCTTTCCCAAACTAGTATGTCTTCCACACAAGAAAGATGGGACTCAATCGTCAATATGCTTTCCGCTACTCTTACTGCCTGTGATAACCTGGGCACTGAAACCATTCGCCTTAGAGTGAAAGTCACTACCCTTGAACAGGACAACAATGATCTTAGAGATCAATTGACTGATCTAGAAGCTGCCAATACTAGGGCTGCTGCCGGATCTACTGGCACTACAAAAGGATATACCCAAAAGGTAGAGATCTTTGCAGATCCAGGAAACTATGATGGAAGCCGCGCCAAGTTCGATGAATGGTGGGCTAAGATACAAGCATGGCTACGCTTAAATGCTACTGCCATACCACCAGGTTCCTATACTGCCGTCCAAGCAGTCCTATCCCAACTCAAAGGACCCACTGCAGGAAAGTTTGCTGAAACTCGACTGGCTCGAGGACCTATCTACCTATGGCGTAACCTTGAAGAAGAACTACCCAAGTTCTTCAGACATGCCAATCAGAAAGACTGGGCTCTTATGGAACTTAATAAATTCCATCAAGGAGACCTTAAGACCGGACCTTTCATAACAAAGTTTGAATCTCTATACAATATGGCAGGAGTTGATGGAGCACACGCTTGTGCTATACTCGAGAAGGCTATGAGACCTTCTATTCTAGTACAGATCACGAAAGAAAAGAAAAGACAGACGGACATTGCTCCTTATGTCGAAATAGTATCTGAGATCGGATCTCTCCAAGAATCCATTGGACTTATCCTTGGCCGATCAGAAAAGAAGTCACGCTATGGTGACCCAATGAACATTGGTCTTATCGACGAGGAAGATGATGACCATCTAGACCTAAACTTTAACAGATCCCGCAAACCAAAACAACGATCCTCAGGAGGATCACCAGCTTCATCAGGATCCACTTGCTTCAACTGTGGAGGCAATGGACACTTTGCTAAAGACTGTAAGAAACCATCCTCGCGTTGTGGGCATTGTAATTGGTCCAGAGGACAACACAAAACAACATGCAGTAAAGGAAGAGCTATTTGTGCTACTACAGCCGAACCAGCTGAATCATGGGACCAGATCCAAGAATCTCTATCTCGGGCTTGTCAAGGAATGACCTTTGATGAAGTCCGCTTGCTTTTCCAATCCATGCCATCCGATTCTAAGGGAAAAGGCAAAGCAACTTGAAAGAACTGGGCAAGCAAGTTGCATCTAGATTCACAAGTTCCAAAATTGTAAACTCATCTCCTATCTATTCATGTCTAGAGGGGCCTTTGATTGATTCGGAGCTTGGCCGGAACTTCATACCGGTGCTTCATTCCTCTATTAAGAAACTAGAAAACCCAGAACAGATAATACTACCTGAAGTTGTGGAAGTAAACTCGTTACACACAACTCCATCTACCATTGAACAGAAGCGCATTGACATCTGACAAATGTATTCTTTCTTGTCTGATGCAGACATGGAAGAAATGCTTCCTACACCTGAGATTGCTAAGATCCAAGGTAACCCCACCAAGGAACTTATTTTACCCATTTCTATCAATCTTAATGCAAGACATTCAATTAACACCCTCGCCTTGTTAGACTCAGGAGCTAACACAACTTTCATTGACAAAGATTGGGCTAATAAAAATCATATTCCTCTTAAACCCCTAGATCGCCCAATCCCGGTATTTAATGTGGATGGAACACATAACACTGCCGGAAGCCTAACACATTATGCCGAGCTTATGATCAACTATCTCAGTCATCAAGAAAAGACAATTGCCGAAGTAACCGACTTAGACAAACACCAAATGATTCTCGGTTATACATGGCTCAAGCATCATAATCCAGAAATCAATTGGGAAACAGGAACCGTCCGCATGACGCATTGTCCTGACTCTTGTCGCAATAAATCCAGAAGCTCTTTCCTAAGAACTATCGAGAAAGAAGAGCGCGATCAACTTGTACAGATTAACGCTGCCAAGTTAGATCCAAAAATGAAATCAGATCCCAAAGCCGCAGATCTAGTCCCTAAAGAATACCATAAATATCTTCACATTTTTGCAAAGAAAGAATCTGAGCGAATGCCAATTAGAAAACATTGGGATCATGCTATTGATCTAAAAGAAACTTTCACACCTAAGAAAGGACGATTAATACCCCTATCTCCTCTAGAACAGCAAGAAGTCAGTGACTTCATAGATGATCAACTTCGCAAGGGCTATATTAGACCCTCTAAGTCACCTCAAACTTCCCCTGTCTTCTTTGTTCCAAAGAAGGATGGAAAGAAACGAATGGTTCAAGTTTACCGATATCTTAATGAACATACAATCAATAATAACTACCCATTACCGCTCATATCCCAGCTTGTGGACAAGCTTAAAGGAGCCAAACTATTCACAAAGATGGATCTCTGCTGGGGATACAATAATGTACGCATCAAAGAAGGAGATGAATGGAAAGCAGCTTTTGTTTGCCATCGAGGAGCCTTTGAACCACTAGTAATGTTCTTTGGCCTATGCAACTCTCCGGCTACTTTTCAAACAATGATGAACGACATATTCTTGGACATGGATAATGTCTGTGTCGTCTATATTGATGATCTAATGATCTTCACAAAAACAGAGAATCAAAAGGAACACAATTGGATCGTACTTGAGGTACTATGCCTGTCATATCCCATTCCAACCCCTATTTGGTCACCTCTGTACATCTCCATACATCTCCAGCCAACTCCACTAAACTCTGGCCAACTCCACTAAACTCCTCACACCTCTGAAGAACTCCCTTAGGAGTTTGTCTCCACCTTAGGAGTTTGTCTCCACCTGGAGTTCCCTTAGGAGTTCAACTCCGGAGTTTAGCCCCTATCCTGAAACTTGGATATGTACAGATCCATTGGACATCCACGGAGTTACATCTCTGGACCTGTATCTTTATTAATCTTCTTCAGTCTTAGTCTGCATTCCCTGTACCAGTCCATACAGCCTGTTCCGGCTGTGTTCTGCCTCCGTCAGTCATTCCTATGTACATTGCCTTTGCGCAGTAGTTTTGGACCCAGACTTCCTCTGGGTCTCTACTGTATATATACTCCTGTACTTCTCTGTCGTACCTATAGTATGAAAATCAACTAAAGCCCTATTACTTCCAATCTCGCTCCTTCCCTATGATCCCCTCATCTCCTCCTTAAAATCCCTGACCCTTTGAAATACAAGGACCCGTGAGTCTGGCAAGGGCGTGACACATAAGTCCTGTGCCGATGTCCTCATCTCCTCCACTCCTTGGCCCCTCTGTCCTCCGACATCTCCGGACGTCGCTACTAGTCAGTGACAAACATCAGAGCCCCTATCTATCATCTCTGAACGGACTTCGTTCCATTATCCTCGGAGTTAGTCTACTACCTCTGGACTTTGTTCCATCAAACATCAAACCCTCCGGATCTCAGCTGGAGTTCGACAAGGAGAAATATGGTCTCTGACAACGCCGACTAGAAGAAAATGATCTTTTTGTCAAACCAGAAAAATGTTCCTTTTGAGTCAAAGAAGTTGAATTCCTCGGGATGACTATAACCCCTGACGGAATCCACATGGATAAAGACAAAGTAAAAGCAGTCCTTGATTGGCCTACACCAACAACTGTCTGACAAGTTCACAGTTTTCTTGGTCTAGCAAACTTTTATCATCAATTCATTGAAAACTACGTGCAAGTCGCTCGTCCTCTTAATGACTTAACCAAGAAAGACACTCCATTCAAATGGACTGACTCGCAACAATCTGCATTTGACATGCTAAAACAAAAATTCACTACCGCACCCATTCTTGCATTTCTGGATAATGATAAAATGTTACAAACGCCCCTATTTTTCCCCTATTTTTCCTTATTTTTCCAGATGCTCATTCACTCACAATTCACCAAATACTCCAATAGCTCCTATGTTCGCTCAATCGCTTACTTTCCCACAAAGCCCAACTTTCTCCCACGATATTGATCTTGCAGTGACGCACTCTAGAATAACATGCGACGCGCCTCATGCGCGCCTCATGCCTCCTATCCAACACATGCTCACACAGGTGTGCTTATCCTCCAATAAACATGCAACTCGTGTTGCCTCATGTTCCCCAGTCTCAGACCTAGTAATACAAGTATAGTATCTGTAGATAAGCACTGCATGGTCTGTGCACATGTACTAGTAGTATAAATACTATAGCCAAGTAGTACAAGACTCCCCAGTCTTGTTCTCTTGGAGTTTTCCCAGAACATCCTCACTAGTACTCTTGCTGCTTCAAACACTAGACCCTTAGGTGGGTTCTGGTCGTTTCACCTCCCAGTTCGCAAGGCACCGTCTTCAATGTTGAAGCTGCTCATCGTCGCTCGCCCATAGCTCCAGAGGACCAACACCTCGCATGTGTTAAGGTCACGATTGATGGAGTTGACAAAATTTTCATAGATCATTGTGCTTGTTTTGGCTGTGCTAGCTTCAGCCCACTCTTTGACCGTCCTGGCAATGCAATCATCGTAATTTACCGCAACCATGGCATGGATGATATCCTTCACTGGTCCAACGACTATGCCTTCCTTTGTTACCCAGTTCCCACCTCCCTGGTTGGCCCATGGACGTACTCCTTCGATGAGTCTCTCATTTTTAATGTAGCTTCAGAATTAGGGTGGCCATGGGCTCCCGACAAACACATTCCCTTTGATTCTTCCTTCCCTTACTTAGGTTTCATTTGGGATCTCAATGAAAAGACAGTTTGCATCCCCATGAAAAAACGCCAAAAATACCTTGACCACATTGCATCTTGGTCCGCAGGTACCCTCGTCTCCTTGAAAGATTGCCAAAAGGTAGTAGGCTGCCTACAACATTGTACTCTAGTCATTTCAGACGGCCACTTGTGCCTGCCTGCCCTTTACAAACTTACCTCTTCATTCAAGAACTTCAAAAACCCCTTCGTTTGTCATCGAATCCCCTCCCTTGTTGCAAAGGATATTGCCTGGTGGAGGTCCATCCTAAGCGCAGAGTGGTGCAGTTGTTCTATCTCCTCCCCTTCCACTCCCCTTCCAAACTCCATCTTTGTCGATGCCTCCTCATCGTTTGGAATTGGTTTCCTGCTAGATGGCCATTGGCTAGCTTGGAAACTCCTCGACGGATGGAACTTGAACGGCAGAGATATCGGTTGGGCAGAGATGATCACGATAGACCTTGGTCTATGCACCCTTGTCCATTCCAGTTTCAAAAACTGCCACCTCATCTTCCATTCAGACAATCAAGGAGTAGTAGGTGCACTCAAGGCTGGGAGATCTCGCAATCCAGCACAGAATGAAATTCTTAGACATATTGTGGCTTTGTTTTGCAATTCCAAAATTTTCCTTACCATAGAATGGGTTAAATCAGAGGAGAACATTGCAGACTCCATTTCACGAGGTACATTCCCCAAATTGTTAGCACGTTTTGACCACCCTCCTCCTTTGCCATCGTATTTAAAACACTTTGTTACACTCGTTTGACGGCTCACGTAATCCATTGTTCAACCCTTCTCTCCAATGACATCAAACACCCCAGCAGAGAACTTCCTTTGTGTTCTTTCAGCTTTAACCCCCCATTCCTCAGCCCCTCCCACACTCCGTGACTCTACCACAGCCAAAATCAATCTCACGCTCGACCATGCATGGGCAGACTCGACACTGAGGAAATACCGTGGCTGCATGACAGCCTTCCACCTCTTCTGCAAGAAGGAACATATCCCCAGACATAAGTGCTTACCAGCAAATGAACACCTACTGTGCACCTTTGCCACTTCTTGCATCGGGTCCCTCACAGGTGATACAGTGTCCTCTCACATGTCTGCCCTCAAAGCCTGGCACATTTACAACAACGTGAGTTGGCTGGGAGGGCTGCATCTTCGCTATGTCATCAATGGGGTCTCAAATCTCGCCCCCCATTCCTCAAAGCCCCTTCATCCTCTGGTTACTTGTTCAATGCTACTAATCCTCGCTAGTCACCTCTCCCCTGAGGACCCCTTCGATGCATGCTGCCTGGCAGCAGCATGCTTTGCATTCTAGGGTCAAATCTGCCTGGGCGAAATCCTCTCGCCCTGGGAAAAATCATTCAAACCCCTCAATGTCACCTGCCGCCACCACCTTTTGCCTCCCTTCAACTCAAAAGGTTCCTGAAAATGCCACCTTCCACTCACGAAAGTTTCAAAGTCCAAAGGGGAGGACATTGTAATCTGCCACCAGAATGATGCCTCCGATCCTATCTCAGCTGTTGAACACCATCTCGCAACGAACCAAATGCCTCCCAATCTGCCTCTAAATTCATTCTTATCAGACAGAGGATGGCGCTGCCTCACAAAGAAAAAACTCCTTGCTTGCTGCAATTTGGTATGGACACTGAACAACATCCCGACTACCACTGGCCATTCCTTCCATATAGGCGGCATGACCGAATTTCTCCTTACTGGTGTTTCTCTGGACATAGTTAAAGCCCTGGGACACTGGTCCTCAGACTCCTTCTTATGCTATTGGCACTCCTTGGAGCTCCTAGCTCCCCTCCATGTTGAATCTCTCTCGGCTCCTCCTTCCAGAGGTGGGGGTGGGTGCACTGTCGACCGTTGCACTCCTGTGGCGTCGCCTTCTTCGTCTGGGTCGGTTCCTTTCCTCCAATCCCAAGCGCACCCCAGTCGGGCATCACCCTCACCGGTCACGTGGTCAGCATAGCCGCAGTCAACCTCCCCTGGCGCTCTCAGCCAGATTGAATCTGGCTGACAGCCCATTCAGTTTCCATCTGACCACTGTGACCAAGGTGACGCCTACCCTCCCCCAAACACACAGAAGACCTGTCTCATATATAGCTTTGTACCTAGCCCTCCTGTATCTACATATCCCTCTACACTGCCTCGACGCAAACAGCCCGAAACTCGTATAGTTATGTCGAAGTCCAGTTGCACAGTTGGAGGACCGTCAACCCACCGAGGCTAGGGGAGCAATAGTTCTTGAGATTTGATTCACAGAACATGGGGGTGTGTAGACCAACGGCCTGAGTAGTGTCAACCAAGTCAAATTCTATCTCCATGTCCACATCCATTTGAATCGAGCCCAAGATTGTGATCGCCAGGGTGTGTAAGAGAGGCGCAGAGTGAGAGGACAGCATCAGCGATACAATGTCGAGATTGATAACCACAAAGTCCAGGTGGCACTCTCGGAACCATTCTGCATGTCAAGCCACTTGTTCCCATCAAGTCCAGCGCCGTCTTCATGATTTAAGGAGAAAAGTAAATGGACATCAACAAAGGCACCTCTCTCGATCAGTGGAGCGCCTCTCTGGTCCATTGTGGGGAGGCTACAAACAAGTAGCTCTACCGAGTTGTAGAATTCAACGAGATTTGACACCAAAGACAGCATACATACGACACATTGACCCATTGGGATACGCCCATTTCAGATAGGGGTCTTTCTGTTTTATTTTTTGGACAAGCAATAAAATTATGCAGTGGCTGACTAATCTAGCCCAGATGGGGGTCTTTCATGGTAGAGGTTGCAAGTGTACTCAATGAATATGTCGGTGAGAGTTTCCGGCAGCAAGCATGAAACCGGCGCAATGATACCCAAGACAGTGTCATTGAGGAAGTATGTTTGTCGATGAGGTGGTGGAGTCGAAGTAAGAGAGGAATGGTGGTAATCAAATATCTTGTTTTATAGCCGCTGTGGGCTCACGATGGGAACTCGGACGTTTGCTTTGCCGTTTCTGCATCGACTTGATCAGAATCAATGCCAAATTGGCCAGAATCTGAACCAACCAATTGGCACGATTATACTCGGCTCAGGGGTGCATAGATTATGTGTACTCTTTGTTGTGTGGTTGGCGACAATTGTTGAAATCTGGGTATTCGCTTTCTACTCTTCTATTCCATAACCCAGATTCTAGACCTATTACATCAATGGTCCAGACCTTCAGACAATAGGTCCGAGTACACTATCACATATTACTCATCATATGACATCATAGATAACCACCATTATTGCTATTGGCTATAGATAGGACTCTTATCATTCGTTATATGATATAACTCATTCCTATCTCTTATCTTTACCTACCCTAGAGTAGAGGCATACAGGTACAAACAATACCTGAACACTATATAGAGGAGAGCTCACTCTGTATTGCTCTCCTCAGTTCTAATACTCTCTCTTATACAAGCATCCCCTCTTTGCTTCTATAAAACATGTCCGCTCCTCAAGCTAGCAACCTCTATCCTCAGACCTAGTGAGTACCTCCCACTAGGCACATACCTTCCTCTTGTCACTTGCAATACGCTTGTGGCACCTACTATCCTCACAAGTAGAGACAAACAGAGTACTGTGCACTTCATTAACAATCACCATACTCTAACCATCATCTGCCGTAGTAGAGAGAAGATCCTCATTGGCATGCCCAGAGCGAGGACACCGATTACCTGTTTACCATCATCGCATTCCTAGGTGAGAATGAATTGTTACTGATCTTGCACCTTCACAGGCTGGCGTGTGGTAATCACCATGACTCCATCATCGAGAACTTCTGCCCTGTGACTCTAGACTTGTGTGATCAACACAGCTGCTGGCTCTCATGCCTTCTCCAAGGAGGGTCACCGTGATGGTCACTTTAGATTATTGGTCATTGCCACGATGGCATTCCTGTCATGACATTCAAGCTCAACACGAGTGAAGAGCACAACAGAACAATCAGCCTACTACATTCTATCTGTTTGAATGAACTTTTGGTTCGTTTTGACATGCCAAAACAAGGCACTGCCTTGAAATAACTCTATGTTGCACTCCAAACGCGACATTCAGCACCTCCATCTGGTTTACTGCAAAATCCACAGGTGAGTACCACTCTGTGATAATGCAGCAGACCGCCTTTCACGAGCACACAATCCTATTTAGGAGAACACAATCTGCCATATGCCTTTGATCTGGAGTTTTCTGTGTGGTAGTCGCTTGATCTCAATGCCTTTCGCCCTCTGGCCCTTCTGCAAAGCCACAACCTCAGGTTCGTCACACTGGTGACCCTTGACTTCCACTTGTGCTAGCCATTCGCTAATCACAGTTCCTGAATGCTCAATGAGTTGTCAAGGGAGGATGTGATTTTTTCAGATTGAGATGCTGGTCAGATTCATATGGGGGCCTGCGTCCTGAAGTGGAAGATCCTGAGGTCATCTGAAGTGGAGACAAAAGCATCCCCAGCTGGGCCCAGACTACAGCAAACACAACAACTTTTTGTGGAATTTGCACACATCACAACATTAATTTTAAATGGGCCAAGTGTTTTCCAACATATTTGAATTTCGACAATCTGGTGACAAAATCCCTTGCTCGGACCGTTTGCATGTCCGTGACTGATTCTTACTAAATTGGTGTGCCTCCCTAGTGTGCAGCTACATACAGTTTGCTGTCAAACGAGCACATTTAAGTAAAGTGTTGCTGCACCCTATACCGCAACCTAACTGAGCAGATGGCCCCGAGCGAGAAAGTAGCTTTGGGTGTTTCATTCATAGGCAAGTCCAGGAAATCATATATGCGAACAGAATCTCACTACAACTACCAAACAGGTTATACGGGGGCAATGGTGTCCGTACAAACCTTTCATTGTGTGACAGCTTTCAAACCTGACTGCCATCAAGAGTTTGACTGGCATATCCTTGGGTCAAGGATATGCCTATGTTTGATGGTTTCCCAATGAATGCAATTACAGAGAATGGCTGTGAGTATCATTTCCAACACGCAATCAGACCACTTTCTGATCGACTCAGGTGCTGGGCATCATGTGACTATTTGCCCTTGATCGACCAAGCTGGGGTCTGCTAATCTGTACCTCAGAATCCTTGACTTTTTGTACACAGCAGTGACACTTGAGGTTACATGGGAGCAATTGATATCCTGTTGCCGAGGTATATCTGATGCTTGTGCAGAGGGGACCAACTGGTGAGTTTCCCATTTCAGAAACCATGAAAGCTATTCAACGGCCGGAACACATGATACAGGGAAGCTTTTGTAAGCCAAGTATTCACTTTCTGACTTTATCATCTCACTTGGTCTGAATAGATTGGTATCTTCACGGCAGTATGGCATCATATTCCCATTCAGAAATGACATGCATTCAACTTTCTGAAGACATTGATGACATATAGCGTACAAATGTGAGGTTCCTGATAGTGGATAGGTCAGTGGTGTAGTCAACTTCGAGTTTGTGGCTTTGTCTCACAATTCTTCAGTCGGCGGTAAGAATATAATGATCACTGGCTTAGTGGTACATGCTAGGTACATGTTGCTTCGTTTGCTGGGTTTTTACAGCTACTGTGGTTTCCAGGTAACTCTTGCTGGAATTCAACTGAGTAAGCAATCTATGTTCAACCTTTTTAAAGTACCGTATCTCACTAATTGTAGTATTTGAAGCAAGTAGGTCACTTTCACTTGGGTATATTTCAAGAGCTCATGTTGTTCCATCATTGATGCTGGTAGTATGTTCGATTGTCTTGTGGGTTCGCGATGCACATGTCTGCCATGACTGGCCTGATACTTATAGATTAGGATTGTCAGCTGTGCACACGACGCACTCTTCACAAAACTGGTATGTATTCATTGGATGTAAATGCGTGTGCCATCCTGCAGTTGTTCTTCCTAGTATATCCCAGCCTTGAGTGCTGGTGCCAGTGCTATATGTGACATTATCATCTTGGGATCGATGGTCTTTTACCTCTGTGAATCTCGTACAGGAGTTAGGAGGTATGCATTGAATCAAAAGTCGAACAACACACTGAACTCCAATGATGATCCTTCCAGGTCCAGAAACAGAATGCAACAGATGGTGGTACTCTTTGTGCAGATGGGGTTCTTGACGTGGTGAGTTACTTGACACCTTGCAAATGATAAAACATGGGTGCTGAGACAGGGCATAGTTTATTCACAACATTGGTCATCATGTCTGTGAGTTGCCTATTATCTGCGCATTTGGTGTTCCATGCTTATGTGCGATCCTAGTATGTTTCTAAAGGTGCCTTCTGGGAAGCGGCTCCCGGTGAGATGCTGCCGAAATGTATGTTTCTCATATTTATTGCATGACACTGTCCATGAGTGCTGAGGCCGCTATTTACCCGCTCTTGTTCCATCCCGCGACATTGCAGTGTACATGAACTCCATGCTGATGGTGTAAGTTTCTCTTTTCTAGTCTTTTTCTTACTCAAGGATATATATTTTCCCCCTTTCCACTTGCTCTTTCATGTGCTTGAGCGCAATGTAGCTTGAATGCATGCAAGATAACCGAGGAGCAAGACGGGCCCCATCCTGAGATCCTTGTACCCACAATCCGAGTGGACTCCATATGATGGTAGCATGAGCATTGGTGGGGTGAAATTTTACTGCTCCGATTTCCCATCACAGCTCAACAATCTATCCAGCTTTTGAATTGCCAAGCAGGACATAAACAAGGGTGTCATATTTACTCGAGCAGATGGGGAGAAAGCAATGTAGACACTGGGTATAATAGTTTGAAAAGATGTCACCAGCATGTATATTCTATGCATATATGAGCATATGAGAGATCGGAGAGATAATCAAGGGTAGTGCAGGTGTGATGGGGACAGAGGGAAGAAGAGTCAGCCTGAGAGGCAATACATGAATACATTGACGACTGCAATCTTCAGCCCACATTTTGGTCAAGCATACACATCCCAGCAACAACAATGTTGATGAGGAGATGAGGCCCTCTGCCCTCCCGGACAAGTCCTCTGGTGAGTTTGCCTCTCAACGCGGCAACCTTATGATAGACAGACCGCCAAACATGGCAAGCTACACTCTCCGAGTCAGCCCAAGCACAAAGTATCAGAGAGACACAAAAATCACATATAGCTAGACTACAATCAAATTAAAAGAGACTCGCACGCTCACTATCTCGTACCTATGTGACGCTCGTAACCAATCGTCCGACCTCGCTAAGAATAGTAACACCGAGTTCGCATCCCAAGATTCCCCACATGTGCCATATGCACGCTCGCGACACAAACATTCGTCAAATGAGTGAATAGAAACCAAAAGGGATAAAGGGGAATGTTGTGGGATGTTGTTTCGGGTGTAGCATAAGGGGTCCAAGGAATTTACTTCTTTAAAGCACCTTCACCAACTGGTTCAATATTGTCGGTGTGATTTCATCTACCTGGATGGTGATAATGCTCTCCACAGCGACCCTCCTGTGTGCTGCCACATTTCCAAAGCAACAGTGTGCCAAACAGTTGTCTCAGTTGAGCCAGCACTCGGAGGGCTAGCAGCTGCCTGTCCAGCGATGATAGAGACGAAGGGGACTGGAGAGATACAGAGTCTTGAGTGAAGGTGAAGGATCATCCAATGAATGGCAGTCCAATGCGGAAAACAAGCCTCGATGCTCATGTTTGCGGGGCCACTGTTGTGGAATCGTGGGGCCCATCCAACAACGGCATGCCTGTTACTTAAAGACCAGTCATCTGTGTTTTCAAGTGTTGTCCCTGCTAGACTTGTGACAGGCTGTCAGTCGAGGAGAAAATTGATCCAAGGGTGGATGAGATATAGAGAATCCAACCGAGAAAGGTCCTCCTTCATCTTGATCTCCACAGTCCCGATCGCAGCTGTCTCTGCACGAAAAATATACCCTGACCCGCTCCCAGAAGATGATAAAGGTCCTAGCTTGAACTTGATGCATGGAAGCTTCAACCTTTGTCCTACAAACCATGCTACAGGCAGCTCATTGAGTTGGTCATACAACTTCATGACTAAGGCAAAATCGAGTGAAGAGGCTTGCAGTCTGGTGGTGATTGTCTCCATTCGTGGGCGCTTTTGATGGCTGGCGGAATGTAGGATGTCGACAACTGGTTGAACACAGTGATGTTGGCAGGGAGACAGCTGTTGAAGCTACCAGATTTCCCCGTCCATGCAAGGATGCTAATATCACCTGCGCTCATGAGTAGCTGTGCCAAGAGTCGCCTGAGTGCCTGGTTCCCCTCTCCATATACCATAGGTAAGGTGATACAAAACATCCCTAGTAACAAGTATGCTGCATCCTCCATGAGGGTTGTCTGATGTCGTGAAGCTAGGTGCAATTTCTGCCTGGTCGGAGAGCCATCAAAGCTTGTGCCGAGACACCAGTTGCTTCCTCCATCTCTGAGATGATCTCCTGCGAGTCTTTGTGGTTGGGAATGTCAAGGTTCAGATATGGTGTCCAGTCCTCGGTGTAGAATTGAACTACTTTGGAGGCATGATATTCCTGGAATGTTGAGGCTCGAGTGTTCCAATTACTCCTCACCAAATCACCACGCCGTGATGGAGAGCAAACACCATGAAGGAAAATGATCGTCAGAGCGGAACCCTAATACCACTTGAACATTGAGACAATTGCTTCTTGGAGCACGAAGTGGTCTGCTCGATTGATGCAACATCTATCACTCCATGCCTGATGGAACCCGGCCTTCCGTACAATGTTGCAGAACATTTGGAGCTTATTGTGAGTGGGTAATTCTCCAAGATCGTACACCACGATGTCTAAGACTTTGTCGAGCAGAGGTTCGTTCTCTTCCCACTTGTGTGAGAACATACAGTAGCATAATGGTAGTAATTCGCGACTTCTTGCTCAATACGGGCCTGGTCGATGTGTGTGGTCATGGATGAGACTAGGAGCGATTCGAATGTGGCAGCTTGTTCTGGTTTGTTGCAAAGGTGGCCAGAGGTAGTACTAATGAGCACACATGGCGATTCACAAATGGAAACCTGAATAGCCTTGCGGATTGTTGCTTTGGTCTCTCCTGGATCCACGTACCGGCGATGATGCTCTGGAAGGCAATCTCAATCAACAAATTTCAGCCTGGAGTCAACGATCTCACCACGAATCTCTGGATCAGGTGACTGCGACATCTTTGAGAGCATCACCTCAAACACATTTATTGCATTTGCATGATCTCCTGCTTTGTGTAAAGCCATATGCTTCGCCTCGTATCCCCATGGGGACAATGGGTGAAGCATGATATGATCACTTAATAGTGATACATAGCATCAGCAAGGACTCACCTCCACAAGATAAGTGGACACACTTTATTTGTGTCATTCAACGCTTCCTCGCACCAACCCTTAGCCATGTATGCCTTGCTTCGCTTAACAAGAATCAAGGGACAGCGCAGCTGAATACTGGCAGATTGCATTATCATACTGTTCTGCACTCATTGCTGTATCTGCGAGGCTCCCTAGCTTCACCAAGCAATGACGATTGAAGTCTAATACACAATGGTCATATAAGCGATGACTCCTACACAGTATAAGACCACTCACCAAAAAGCCATTCGGCCTGTTCATCAGTCGGGTTTGTCTGTCCTCCCATTTTGTCCACCATTTGGAGGAGGCACTTGCTCATGTCCATGATAGATTGTGAATCTCGGTACCACAAACTTCAGGCGAAGACTGTCAGGCCCATGAGAAATGTCAGACCAAATGGAAATCCTCACAAGAGCAGTAGACACCAAAGCATCCTTCCATGAGCAACCTGCCAATGTTGCCTTTGCCCACTCTCTCAACAGTGACTGAGAGGTCAGTGAATTGGGGGCAGCAAAAAGCGCCAGCAATTCTTTATGTTGGGTTGCCTCCAAAGTTGTATTACCCTCGCTTTTGGGTATGGAAAGGTATCGGTGGGTAAATTCTGTGGAGAAGGTTGGGAGACAGACGGGATTGTGTAGAGTATTGACTCACCAGAGACCCACTTGGTGTTGGATCCGCTCATATAAACCTCTTCGTCAAAGATGTCTACCATTTTCAGAAGAGATTTGCCTCCCTGATTCATGCGACTCGCGGCATACAGCACCTCCAATTCGAGTTGTGCGAGATTTGGTCTTGTGCCCGCTTGAACAATTGTACCACACCTTTGTAGTCTTTGTTTGCCATGCACGAGTCCCCACAGGCAAGATACATGTGAGCCTGCTCAAAATATCAGTCATTATACTTGTGTGGTAGTGCATTCTGCATGCGCCTGAACCACATGGCAAGTTTAATTGAAGTGCAATGTAGCGATGAGGGCGTCTACGCACAATATCATGTCTTTGTGCTCTCCGGCCATGAAAACTATGATGGCCTGAGCGATATGAGTGACCAATAGGAAATTAAGTTTGAGTAGACAGGACAATCCTTGATAAGCAGGGTAAAACTGATGTATGTTGAATGGGAGAGCTTGAATGTGATGTCGCATACTCGATATGCCTCGTTCTTTTTTCCGATTCCAACAAGGGCAATGCTCTTTGCGATGAAACCGAGGAGAGAAGATTGCATTTTGATAGGCTTGGTAGAAATGAAGGTCAGCACAAAGATGTGGGAGAGCTGGCTGAAATTACCTGTTCAGCATCGCCGATAGCAGTGTCCCACTGTTGCAAGCGTGCTCGGACGAGAGCTCGACTAGTGAACACATGATGGCTTATATCCTGAGACTTGGAGATTGTTGTGGTCAACAATGTTTCCGTCGGCGCGAGTTGATCTTGCTTTCACGACTCAAGTACGACAGCGTCAATCTGGATGTCTGGTTCCTGGAACTGTTCAGATACGACATAGTTCAGCAATATAATACACTTGCAGTGATGTAAGATAGACATTTGAGGGTGATCCCTCCACTTTCCTCACCAATCGCGAGAAGCTGGTCATCTGGTGAGAGCGCAATTGAACATATGTCTTGATTGGGTTGAAAGAGTGTGGCTTGATGCATCCCAAAACGTGACGGTATGACTTGTAGAATGTGCAATAAACTCTCCATGCGTTGGTAGCCCAATGTGTCCAAACCTGTTGTCTCCTGGAACTGCCATTCCGAGACTACTGACCCAGTGGATGATTTGACTTGCTTAATTTTACTGTCAGATACAAGGAAGAGGTGTTCTTTTGACCAGAGGAAACCAGTGTTGAACCCCCCAGTGACTTTAATCAGGAATGCACCGAACATACGGCGCTGCCATTCTTGGGCCTATTTGTTTGCCAACCTCTACTCACCACACAAGAACCCCCCTCTGTGCCGCCACTGATGAGATATTCGCCATTTGATGAAAAAGCAAGCACATTCAGAAAGCGGCCAACGTTTATCCTGACAAATGAAGGATGCTCTTATCCAACCTGATCAGCGACAATGCAGACCCATCTTGTGAGTATGCATGAGTCATTCTCAAGGACGTGGTCAACAGCGACAAAGCGAAGAAAGCGAAGGGAAATGGTACATTCCCTGTACCTCTGAGACATCTATTCCCATGTTGTTGTCCACTGGAACAGATACACAATCAGGCGTCTGCAGTTTGCATCACGGAATGCATCATGATCTTTCCACACCATGAGAGACTTGGCTGTGTACTCCACCTATTTGTATCATGTTCATTTTGCCATCTAACCCATTCAACCATTGCTGTAGAACTGTTGTATGTAAGTCCTTGACGAGTAGTAGCCTAGTAGGTGCCATGGCTGATTTGTACACAGCTTTCATGAGTACTTGAATGATGATACCCAGTGGCCTGGCAAGCAGAGAAATTATGCCAGTCACTGCATCTCTCAAGCTGAAGATATTTCTTTTTGGTCTGAGAGTGTCCCAGGTCCCCTCTGGGCCAACAGATCTACATTGATGCAACTGACATGTCGAAACATCTGTTTTCCGGGATGATGCAGCATTTCGGCAGTTGGACATTGTAGTACATTTGGACAAACTTCATCGATCAATCCCTGCACCACAAGAAAACACAGAAATTATGTAATGAACACTCTGGCACATGCCGGCCAACTAGTGTTGCTGCAGCTATGACTTTTAGTTGACTCAAGTCACAGCCAAGTTGGTGGCGTTTCACACATAGCCGAGCCGCTGGCTCTGAATCCTCAGCTCAAGCTGGCTGAGTCGACTTGCAGTCAACTACAGCTGGACCACATATAGACTACACGTTCTGGTGCACACCATACTTGCTCAATTTCAACTACTGATAATGTTCTATTGTACATAGTCCTTGTATTCATCGTCATAGAAATTTCCACAGAGGAATGGAGAGGTGTTGGCCACGAGCAGGATGGGTTGCCTATTGAGCGAACATCAATGATGATGCTGATTATCATGATGGACAAGGTGAGAAGAATGTATTGTGAGAACAAACACTGGGGGGAATTTCGGCTGTCTACCATTCTGATGAGGAATAGGTTGCGGAGGCATGTCTTCTGTGTGGTGAGTGTCCCAGAGTCAATGTTGAATTGTCGATTGCTTTCGTGAGGACCTGGCCAGAGCTGTACTTAAAGAGGTTGACGAGGGTGCTGTCCATGAACTGTGAATCCGCACTGGGAGCCACTTCACTGTGTGGTCCCTGTACCAAAGGACCGAAATTGATGTATTCGGTCAAATTGTAGACAAGACCATCATAGATACTGAGGACATGTCTGTTAGTGTTTGCCATGCTAGATATTTCCTGGGGGGTATAGCCCATGTAACCAACACGGTTATTCCAGCACATGATGGTCATGCTCTCAAAGTACCAGTTGGGGCGTGAGACATTGCTGACCGCATGGAAATCATGGTATTGTGCATTGAGATCCATCATGTTCGCCGTGCTAAGTTGGACCCATGGACTGACCGACCCAGAAACACCATTGCATAGTGCACTGACCTGCCAAAGCAGTGAGAAATAAGTGCATGCAAAATAAAGAGATTGATGCACCTGAATAGGGAATAAGTTGGTAGCATCCTGACCGCCATACTGCAGGATTGACTTGGTGGGGATGACACTGACGACTCGCTGATGCGTCGACACAACTTGCGTGAGGTCAAATACCTCACCACAGATTGTGGTGTAGACATTATTTGCCAAGTTTGAAAAGGAATGCGATGCAAGCTCCGAGGTGCTGAAGATGTGTTCTGTGGGACAGATGACAACCCCAAGAATGGCAATGACGAAAACCACACAAGCACAGATGAACCAAATGATGACGTTGAGGGCGAACTTCTCCTGCCAAGCTTGACAGATGTCCTCGCATTTCATCTGGCTGAACCATTTGAGGAAAATGGATGGTATCCACTAGGTCAGGAGCCAGCATAGCAAGACCCAGCGTTGAGAGAAGTGAGACAAAGTCGGGGTGTAGGGAATTGAGGTTACGCTTGAGGAAGCCCTCAGAGGAATAAGACACGGGACCATTGAAGTGGTTGACAGTGAATGTGGGGGATCCTGATTGATCGACCGGCCCAACTTTGAAAGACGAGTGATTGCCCCAGCACTTGCCGAATGCCTCCACCATTGTGAGGTCAGTCTTCTTGTGTGATCGATGAGCCTGGTCATCCATGATGTGGATGAGGCCTCCAGGCTTGTTTTGAAGGAGGCGAACACACTCAGCATTGTTAAAGTAGGGTACCGAAGGGATGAAGCGAGAGATACCCTCTGTCCAATACTCATCAATGTGCGACTCGAAGATAGACTTCTGAATGAAGTTCTGCAAATGCTTATTGGTGAAGTTGATGCAGAATTGATCAAGGGAGTTGGGGCGGCTGGTCATGTTTTGGGGACCGGGGAGATCAAAGAGACTGATGAAGGTATTGAAGTCGTCATGGCAGAGACATTGGTTGATGTGTTCATTCAACCAGGCGAAAAGAAGAGAGTAGAGTGTCTTGGCGAGATCGTCGTGGTTGTTGGAGGCACCATCAGTGTCTAGAAAAATGGTACAAAGCTCTCTCTTGATGAGCTTCGTCTTGTAAGCAAGCGTGGTCTTGAGTGCGGAAGGCTGTATGCTGAGGAACTTGGCAACAATGCCGAGAACATCCACATTCCAGATGACAGCCACATCCACATCATGACCACAGTCAATGATGAATTTGATGTTACCTAGATGGAGAATGGCTGCAATGAGCTGGCATGTTTGAGCGACATGTCGCTTGAACAACCCAACGGACTTAAGAGCCATCTTGAGCTGTTTAAAGTGATTGGCATTGTCGCCACAAAGACCATTGGCACGAGTGCCAGTACTGGCGTGGTGGCCAAGATATTGGTACTGGGTCTTGTCGGCAAGGTGAAGATGCTGACGCTCTTCTGGGGATGCACTGGCCATTAGATAGTAGAAAATATGAAAGTTCCACTCTCCTGACAGCACAGCTGCGACCCAGTTGCACTCGAGATAGTAGTTAAGGGACTTTACCCCACACAAACGCCCTTTGTCTGTGAACTGGAGCTCTGTATACAGCTCCAAAAGTGTCTTGATAGCGAGGCGCCGAGTATCTGACTTTCCACTGCCAGTTTCACCACTATAGACAAAATAAGCATTCATAAGTTACATTCAAAGTAAAAACGAAAGCATACCTGATGATGAGAGACTGGTACACCTCATGTGGTAGTAGGCGTTGTTTGCAAGCTGAAATATGTGGGGAGGGAGGGGGGTCTTGTTCTCGGACATATCCCAATACTAGCATATTTTTGAAGAAGAGACTCAAGAGAGTCTGCATTCAAAGTGACATACTTGGAGGGTTGATGGCAACAAGGGCAGAGGAACCGATGTTGGTATAGACTGTGTCGGACATCAAGTGTTCGCGGAGACAGGTGACAATGACATCGTCTGAGATGGTTGATAGGCTAGCGAGGTCATTGGCGGCCTGGAGCCGCTGCTACATGCTCATCCTGGTGGACTGCCTGTTCATGTGGTGGTGTCAGAAATGGCAAGGACAATGAGAGTTGTAACAATGGAGGGAGAGTGGTCTTTGAGGTGGCAAGGGAGTCTTCGCTGCGAGGGGAAGGAGGAGGTTAGGGGATATTGGTATTCCATTTGACATACTTGTGAGAGTTGATGGTGACAAGGGCAGAGGAACCTTGCATACTGGTGTAGATTGTATCATGTGACTTGGGATTCCCCGTGTTGCATATTGTGACATACCTGCAGTGGCTATCTGCCTCCGTTTTCTGTTGCCTCCACCACCCTTCTATGGCAGCAACTTGAAGTGGTTTTTGACTGCTCAGGGATCCTCTGGCCACTGTCTTTTTATATCCACCTTCAAGGCCCTTACATACTTATGACTTGTCTGTACTAGTACATGCTTAATCGCTGATCTGTGATGGGGTTTGGAGCATGATAGACAATTGCGAAAGGAGCCAAAAAACAGTGAATGAACTACATTAATTATCCTTGTTAGCCTCTTCATCACTGATTACACCAATAACATGATCAATGCACAGTCCCAGCATGTCATGGTTGACACAACCATTAATGATTGTCACAAGCACATCATCATCATCAACATCTACGGTCATTTGTGCAGTTGATGTCATCCATCCTCCAGTGAAGTTGAGTCACTCCTTTTTGAGGAAAAACTTGACCATCTGGAGAGCTTCCATCAGTATGGGACTGATTTGGTTTCGTTGTTTCGTCATGGTTTCACTACTGGACAAAAATACCTGTTCAGATGGTACCGCTGACACTTGGATTGGGAGATGGTCCACAGCAACTTGATAAAGGGTTGGGTAGGTACTGCGAGAAACCTAGATTATGAGTAGGAACGATTAGCAACATTGAATACAATAAATCATCAATCAATGAGCCTACCGCCCAGACTGAAAGAGAATCTGTTCCATCAGGGGAACAAGATGCTGTCACGTACGACATGAACTCTTGTTCAACTGTTTGTGTAGTGGCCAGTAACCATGGCGGGTGTAATGTCGGAAGGCCATATCATGATGCAAGGCCTTTTGCACCTCTGGGGCCACGAGCACCAGGTAAGGGATTTTGTGGCGGGAGTGATTCGCTCAGGTCTTGGTTGCTCAGCGCTCAGTACTCATTCATCTGAATTCAGTGTCAACAGCAGCGAGGTATTTGTGAGAGTCAATGTACAACTTTCAAGAGGATCCTCTTTACTCTGGTAACTTCGTCTTGCTTCCAGTTTGCTTCAATCCAACTGAGGCGAATTGAAGGGTCAACCACTGTGGGACTGTCAGTACAAAGCCGATGTAAAGGATGTAGTCACATACACATTGTAATTGCGTATGCATTTGTCTTTCCCATACAGTGATAGTAATCTCTTGCGGCAGCAAGACCAATGTCAATGAAAGGCGCACAATGAGGTGTGGATCGTCTGAGGTGTTTCCACTGAATGATAATGGCATTGAAGGATGGTACGGCGCGTGACAAAAGTGGTAAACTCTTGCCCAACATGATCTGCTGTGCGCCATGTGGAATCTAGATAGAGAACAAGGTCATAAAATGCTGTAGTGGTTAGTGGATACTCACTTCAAGGACTGTTTCCAAATCTTCTAATATGCGCCAGTGCATTTCGTTGAGGCCATAGTCCGAGATGTCTCAATGTGCTGGAGCTTTGAAGAAGTAGTTGAGCACCTTTGAAATATGTTAGCACAATGCCTAGTAATAATGTTAGTATACTCACCTGCTTCAGGATGCAGAGACGGTTGACCATGAGGTATATCGAGTCCCAGCGTGACTTCACATCCCTCAGAAGTTCAAGCACTGGAAGTTGCATTGGAGCGCCCTCCTCTTCGGTGAACCACTTCATTTGATTGTCAGTGGTGAGGGTATTGTCGAATGCTTCACGACGGAGGCTTGAAGTGCACACAACATGAACAATGTCACGGCCAAGTGCAACTGGGTCCTGCTGAAGAGCCTCAAGGTAAGCATCTTTGTCGACGACAACACTTGGATCAAGTGTGTCGACCCAGGCCACGCCGATGGCTGCAAAGTCAGCATCCATGTATCCTTGAGAGATATTGTAACAGACGCTATAACTTGCAACCTTTATTCTCTTGTCTTCACCTCTTATTGCTTACCACATGGCTAAGTCTTAACAGATAACCCTTGCAACTCTTATCTTATCAAGTCACATGATCCCTATCATGTCAGCAGTCACATGTCTAGTCATGTGATCAGTCACATGACCTTATCTCTTATCTCGGCTGTGCAACACATGTTGTACACATTGCATCCTCATGCTCACCTCATGCTTTTCCTTTTGACTCACCTTTCTCTTATTGTCCAATAGCACTAATTCCTCTTATCTAGGCTATGCTTATCTGCTAACTCATGGCTGACTCATGTCAACCAGTGGTTAACATATTAACTAGTTATAGTAATACATAGCTAAGCACTGCTCGGTCTGTGCCCCTATCTCTATAGTATAAGTAGTCGATCTAGTTAGTATCTAGTTCTCTAGTCTAGTTCTCTTGTTCTTTCCCTGGTTTCTTGAGGCCTACAAGCCTAATAGACCATCTTCTCACAGAGACTTACTCATTGCAAGTGCCCTCTAGCTAGCAAAGCCATCACAACTACCAGTTGTTCATAGATTGAACAACTAGGTCATTACAGATATGCCCAGAACAGATGTTCAGGATGTGCGGGAAGCACATGACACATCGATTGACAGGATCGAATTTGATCCCACGTCCAGCGAGGAGGAGGGACAACTCTCACATGCCTGTATCATTGTTTTTGACATTGTCGAGAGTGAAGTGGCCGATCTTTTGAAAGGTGGTGAGTTGTCAATACACATTTAAATAACGTATATGTACCTTCTCAATCACGTCTGCGCGATCTAGCAGGTGGAAAAGTGTCTTGGTGATGTTCGTGCCCATATAGCAGCCAGGGAAATGGTGAAAGGCAATTAGTCCGGCTTTCATCTTGAGAGTACCTAGTTGATCGTCCTTGGCGATCCAGTGTGCCGTCAGTGCGAGGAACAGACAAAAGTTTTTATCTGTCCAAATGTTGCATGTGAATGATATTCTACCTTCTGCTTTCTATGGTAAGGAGTCAGAGTCAGTACATTGACGACAAGGAGCATGGCGAACTGTCAATGCACAGCCAGATCCTCTTTCAAGGCAAGAAAATAGTGTGTCCATGCCTCAACAATGAGCTCACACATCTTTGTCCAGTGAGGGATTTGAGAGTCTCATAAGTCCTGTTGGAGGAGGGGGAGAAGGCACCGGAATTCCGGGCATTCAACTACATTGATTGACTGTAATAAGTAGATAAGTAAAGGGTATAGGCCGTCATGGTACTTGCGGTAACATACCTGATTGTCCGCGACGATGAATTGGATTAGATACTGGTGTAGCACTGCAGTGGAGAACGGTGGTAACCCACTCTCCAAAGGGACATGTTCTGATGGCAGGGTGGAAGTATCCAGACGGGCCCCTCGATTCAAAGGTGGGAGTGATCAAAGAGATGCATTTGGAGCAGCCAGCACCTGGCGAAGTGTTGGAAGTCGTAGCCCGCTTCAAAAGCTGTCTTGATGCCCTCCAACCAGACTGTCCAGCCATTCTTCTCAGCTTCCTCAAGATAAATATTGATATGAAACTTCTTGATATGGCCACATTTGGATGTGTTGGACATCTTTGGGCCGTACATGAAGGACCTATCTGGAGGAAACTCTGCTGGATTGTCGTCTTTCATCTTTCTAAGGACATATATCAGAATGGTAATGTAATGTTTATGTGTGGTGACTCACTGGCACACGACACAGGAGGTAGGTTCACCATTGCGCTTCGGGAAGAAAAAAGCAATGTTGGCGGATGACGCTGCTGAAGTTTGCTTCTGAGACAACTGAGTCATCATGAGTGGGTCAGAGGCCACAGTTGATTGTGAATCGTCGGCATAGTTGCCTCCATGGGCTCTAGGAATGGAGTGCTCCTCGTCGCTGCTGATGTCATCAAGATTGAAGACTTCTTCAGCTGCTTCAACAGTTTGTGCAGCAGGAGGTGCAGGTGGCTGTACACCAACGGTGCAGGATGGATCATCATGAAAGCGATGAGGGGGACGGCAGGGACGAGAGGGATGCACCCGGCCCTGATCTTCATTTGCGGGGGGGGCTCTGGCTGTTACAAACGCCCCTATTTTTCCCCTATTTTTCCTTATTTTTCCAGACGCTCATTCACTCACAATTCACCAAATACTACAATAGCCCCTATGTGCGCTCACTCGCTTACTTTCCCACAAAGCCCAACTTTCTCCCACGATATTGATCTTGCAGTGACGCGCTCTAGATTAACATGCGATGCGCCTCATGCGCGCCTCATGCCCCCTATCCAACACATGCCCGCACAGGTATGCTTATCCTCCAATAAACATGCAACTC
>JBBPNA010000366.1:0-25922 GCA_038090555.1 Boletus subcaerulescens | reverse complement strand
GAATATGCTCCCTCCTGCCAGTGCGTCTACGTCTTCCACCTCGTACGAGGCCCAATACCCTACCAACCACACCGAACATGGTAATTATGGCCACACTGCCAACGCAATGTCATATGGCGCCCAAATCACCCACCAGCAGACCAGTGGGTCGTTCGCTAACCCAAACATGAACGGTTATTCCCAAGCCACATACCCACAATCTGGCGACCAAGGCTACTTGTACTTGTACACCACAGATGCGGGGACGAGCGGCTTCAGGAGGAACAGGTTTTCTCCGTACTAGCGTGCCGTCCCCGTTTACTAATTTCCACGTTCCATCACGTTGAACTGGAACTGGAAGGCACTTATTTGTATCAATACCTCTCGCACGTACGCACACACACGCTATCAGGTTTGTATCGAACATCGGACACTTGTAGATTATTCCTCAGCTATCTCGTACCCTTTCATGTAATGCTTGCGTCGCTTTGGCCGTAGTTCTTCGATCAATCTAACTTGGTGTCGAGTCAGTCAAGCGTAGTCTCCAAATGTTTTGTCTAGCCTAGGCTCACAGTCACGACGCTGTTGGCTCGGCTCACAAGCGTGCTCTAGTTCTAACTTTATCGCGCTCAGCGGTGACCCCCAACACGCCCCATATCACCCTTCCCACCTTGTCGATCGCATCCGTCGGCGTTCCTATCCGCAAAAGCCCATCCTCGACCAATTCCGAGTCCGGGCCCAACTCGGAGTCGGCGAACTCGGGTATCAACTGACGCACGATCGGTTCGGTGAATTCAAAGTGGCCTTGGAAGGTAAACATCTGAATGGACGTCAGCGGGACGCGCAGGCGGCATCCGATTTCTATCGGATATGGATGTCGATTCGAGACACTCTAGCAGATGGGCCGCCGATGCGGGTTCGAATATTCGAGCGGCCATGTCACAGGCCTCTCTGTATAAGCGTCACGCGGTGTGAGTGGCCCGGGGCTTCGCCCGCGGACGCCCACCCCCACTGGCATCTGACTCGGGAAAGCAGGCTCGCTCGACGCACTCGACAACGCAGGTACGACCACGATGACTCGGGAACATCTCACTGCTGTCAAGGACGACTCGGACGCAGCACCCGCCTCTGCGCTGGTTCGGGTGCGCATCCACATCCTACCGTTACGTTCTATATCAAGTCTATTACTTGATACCGTGCAACGGTACTTAGGGAAAATTATACATTCCCGCCGGATGTCCAGCGTCGGGCCGACTCGACGCTTATGATCTCGTCACCTATACTTGGCACAAGCTCGCAGACGCACACGCCCAACCTCGCGGTGGTACTCATCGCCACCGTTTCCCTCTCTCGAGGCTCTGAGCTCGTCGTCACTCGCTTCGAAGGTCGGGCTTTCATCTTGCTCCTTCCTAGTCTCGTCACGCTTATACCACGACACCACAGGTTTCGCAGGTTTGCAACTCACACAAGTCACACCTCCCCTGTAGTCCCCTGTTCCACAACTACAAACGCAAACCTGGACCCCATCCCCACCGCGATCCTGCATCGAGGGACGTCTCATCGATCGGACACGCTGGCGCTGGCGTCTTTTGCGACGACGCGCGGCTCCTCCTCGTAACGCCCATGCCTACCTCCACATCGACCCTCAGTTTATCGAGCGTCCGTAGCGAATCCCATCGTTGAATCGAATGTTCCGTACACTAAGCACCCACTTGCCCGAACATCGCGGCTGGTTCCCCCCGCGTCGTACGTCCGCGATGGAAAAACGTGGGTCGTACTCTACCGGGGGACTACTCTCGTCCAACGAACGGTGCGGTCAGGTATGGGACGGAGACGTTGAGCGCCGCGTCTATCGAACGCTGAACGTTGAATGTCGACGAGGCCCCTAACAGCGAAGAGTAGGGAAGAAGGCGTGCGCCTAGGACAACGACACCTACTATATGCTGTGTCCTCGTGCACGAATCATCCCCTACCCGAATATACACTCCCCTTCACGCGGACACTCGAGTCTTTTCTCACCCTACACGACTAGGGATCACACAGTACCTGTTTATTTACGGGTGCTGCGCTGCACGACCCACAGCGCGTAGAGCCCAGTGTAGAGTATGTATATTTCATCATGTTGGCGATCCGAACCCGCGTGACTGGGCTGGCAGGTTCAGAGGTTCGAGCAGGCATCAGCAGACGACTGATCACGCCGTCGTATAGCCTATGAGCCTCGATCATCGATCATATCCGTAGCGCGGATGGGGCATCATACATACTAAGAACGAGATACGGAATCCGAGCCAGCCAGCAAGTAGTACTGTAGTGACGAGAATACTGTACAGTACATTTTGAGATACAATGACCATAAAACAACATATATCATAGTCCACCCGAATATTCAAAGACCTACATGGATGAATGGAACCCACTCGTTGAACGACACTTCCCCACTCTCTCTCACACGCCCAATAGCTTCGTGCAGCGCCCATGCAGCCTCTTGAGAATCCGGCCTCGTGCCATTCCGGAACAGGTGCTCGTACACGTCCCTCGCCACGATGGGCGCAAGCGTATCACTGATCGACCACATCGTACCAATGACGCCAGCGTAACCTGCAAACAACATCCCCGCTGCGATATGGATAGCCTCGTCAGAGAGACCCTCGTCACCTGTCGCCGTCTGACATGCAGAGAGAAAGGCAAGCCCACCACGAGACCGTGACAACCCGATGATGCCAGATATTTTCAGGCGGCGTTCATTGGCGAGACAGAGTCCGCTGTCGGTCGGATTCTTGGCATCCTGGATTCCGTGGCATGCAAAATGGACCCAGTCTGCCTTCATCAACCCAAGCACTTCCTCGACAGTTCCGACAGAGGGTTCCAGGAAGGTGGTGCATGCTGAACCTGAGTTCGTAATTACCTCGATGTTTTTCAACTTGGTGTGCACGCCTGGAAGTCGGGAAAGTTGGCGGCCATCTGTGGGTGGTTGACGAACAGCGAGCAGGCGGAAATCGTCGTCATATGCCACATGGATGTTGCGTGACGGCGCAAGAATGGTGAGCGTAGGGACATATGACGAGACAACAAAGTCGAATACTTTGTGTCCAGGTGCTGAATACTCGACATCATATAGACCAGCAGCATGGATGGGAAGAAATACGAAAGGGCCTGTTGGACACCAAAAAATGCGTGATAGATCCCCGGGTGTCTGTTCAGAGACCCAGATGAACGGATTTTGAATACAAGCAACATGACAACACATACTGAGAAAGCCAATGCATCCATGACTGGTTCAACGACGCATTTCCACAAGGGGGATAAGAAGGATTCCTAGGTCCCGCGGTCCCATCTTGCAACTTGGCCGGTCCTTTCAACTTGGGCGTGGCGAAGGAAACTTTTCAGGATGCCCTGGAGATTGATGGATCGCTGGAAAGTGAAATTGGGGAGTGGGACATGAATTACATGATCCACGTCGGCAAGGACGATCAATGCATCGCATCGACGTTCTGCAGCATTGAGGACAACGACTAGTCCAGAGTGTGCTGAAGCACGGAGCTGAGAGAAATCTTTCGAAAGGAGGAACCGGTTGAAACCAGGAAGGCGTCGAATGTCCTGAAGTAGTTTATCTCGTTCGATCGCAAGTGTACGATGTGTATCTGCGACTTGCTGCAACGTTTGTGTCTCACGATGCACTGCATCATCTGTCGATTCCGAGGTGGACAAATATTTTTCGCGAGTGGCACCAGCATCATCTAATGCAACAGACAGTTCCCAAACGACGGGCATGATCTGGATGAGCAGACGACAACTGCTCATACGAGCCGCGAAGCTGAAGGAGCTCCCCCCAAACGATGGAATGTCCTTGCTCGAGCCATTCCACGGCAAGTTCTGGAAGCCCAGAGTACAAAGCTGCTGCTGCTGCCTCACGTACAACATCAGCAGCTCGGTTGAGTTCTGCGTAACGGTGTGCAAGGGAAAGGCCAATCCATGCAAGTTGGGGAAGGAGGTTAATGGCAATAGAATGTGCACGGAGGAGAGAGGGATGGCGGATGCGTCGAGCACATAATATCCAATTGCGTGATGCACGAAATCGAACACTGATGGGGCCTATGGGAACAGATGCAGCATGTGAATACAGGGAAAATGCGGCCTCGAGATCCCTCAGCTCCCCAAGGCGAGAGAAACGAGTGATGAAGGAGAAACCGAGGTTGTTCAGACAACCCGGCTTGTCAGGGTGACCATCAGGGGTGAGGTGAACGGCATCCCTGTGTCAAAATCGCATCCTCGAGATCCCTCAGCTCCCCGAGGTGCTCGAATCGCAGCGACAATGCCGTGTCCAGATTCCCTAGTCCTACGCGGCACCCGTCATCCCAAACCGAAACAGATCTGACCAATTGTTGTAAAAGTGTGATTGCTCGTTGAAGGTCGGGTAGATCTCCGTGTCGTTGGAACCGCTTCAACAGCTGGACACTTGAGCTCCATGGATCCTCGTCTATTAAGCGCGAACTTGAATGCAAGTCCACTGACGATTGCCCACTTGTATGGTCAGGGCCAGATCTATGGCCGGCATATAATTGCAGCATGAGAGACACCGCTCGGTTTTCATCACTGTCAGTGGCGCTGAGCTCCATCGCCTCATACACCAATGCCTCAACTTGTGCCCCATCGACATCGTCTCTCTGCCCCTCGAATCGTGCCAAATGCACCGCAGCCAGCTGAACCAATGTAGATGGACGGTCAGTGTGACTGACAGGACGGGCAGCAAGTGCATCGCGACACAACCGAATGGGGATCTCGAGGGAACCCATCGTGTCCTTGACCTGACAGAGGATGAGTTTCGCCATAGCCAGGTTCGACTGAGCGGCCGCGCGACAAGGATGCTCGACCGGACAATTGTTGAGCGCCTGCTCAAATTCTGCAACCGAAAGCTCCAGGTCTCGTTTTTCCCCATGCTTCCGGTAACGTGAGAGAGCGCTGTGACCATGATTCGTTGCATCTTCCAGCTCGTTTAGGGTTTCTGTGGTTGACTATAGACACACAATCATCAATGACGATCGTGTTGACAGAAGTAGCCTGCTTACACGAACAAGGCCGAAAACCATCGACGCTGATGCACTACTCTCGCCATTACGCTGTTCGACAGTCACAAGAATAGATGAACATGGGGATACAATGTCACCATTCTTTGGGAAGAGGGTAAATGCTGCGATGATGTGAGTGCCAAGATCGTTACGCAAAATCCCGTCCCACTTACGAACGTGTCTTGTACTGCGATCCAATAGTTGATCCACAGTGATTGTCAACTTTCGCAGGTGTTCCCCAGTACCCAACATGGGCTGGAATTCGAAGGATGCATATACCTCAAGAGTAACGGTAGCTGATCGATCTGACGGTCTACGACTTATGTGAGCGCTAACCAGGGTTGGAGAAGGAGAAACTCACAATGGGATCGGCCCACGCCATTCAACGACATCGTCACTCACTGATGAGCGCTTGTTTTCGGTTCTCCACTCACGGCCACTGTGACAGACCACAGTGTAGAAGCCGGCAGGGAGTCGTCGAAGGCCAAGAGCAGGTTCCTTCGCTTGGATATCTACCTTGTCATTAGCATGCTTTCGACTGTGTAGGAAAATGAGTTGCGCACTCGTAATGACCATTTCTTTGTCTTCGCCCATGTGCGTAACAGAACTCGACGAAGACGACGACCCATCCTGTGGCTGGTCCCCCGGTGCATAGTTTCCCTCCTCCTCTTGCTGCTGTGCGGAACTCGGAGAGGAAGGGTCGCCCTGTGGCTTGTCCTGGTGTTCAGATGTTTCCTTTTTCCCCTGTTCCTGCGCAGAACCTGATGACAAAGGACCGTCTTGTGGCTGGTCCTCGGATCCGGATCCCTCCTCCTTTCCTTGCTCCTGCCCTGCATATTGGGGATAAGGGCCGGAAGCACTGGATGTCTGTATGCCGTCCTACAGGATAGATCAGTTGACGAACTAGGAGAGAACTCTCGAGACCCACAGTCATGGTACTACACGGCGGTGTGCTTGATTCAGGTTGTGGTCGTTCCACTCCGGTGGTCGATCTGCTGGTCATTGCTGGTCAGCCTGCGAAAGCATGCAACGAGGGACATACCTGGAGCGCATTGAAGTCCATACTCGCTTCCACAGTAAACCAAACCTCATCCAAGTCGACGTGCCTGGTTCATGTTGTAGTTGTTCTTCTGCGGTGCCCGGTCTACCCGCCATCGCTACTGAGAACACGGAACTGTCAAGGATGCAACGAGAGACATACGTGGAGCGTCGTGAAGTCCATACTCGCTTCCATAGTAGCCCAAACCTTGTCCTCGTTGACATCGTCGATTCGTATTCAGTGCTCAATCCGCGATTCATGTTGAGCAGGAAGGTGGGTTGTTAAATGGAGCGAAGAATATGCCGAGCGTTTACTATAAGCCCATGCTTGTGCCTGCCACGTGTAACGGAGCAGTGCATGATGCAGCATTTGAGATTTTTGAGCTGGAAGTAGCGTGGGTGTGCAGCACTGGATGGAAGGCAGTGAAAATTCAGCGAATGGTATGCTTCCACAGCAAATCCGTTATCTTGCTGTGTGATGACCTGTGCTGCGCCTCAGGTGATGGATCGCACGATGACTTGAACGCGCTCGCTTGAGGAAGTCCACGAGGTGTGCAGGCTGGTTTGAGGTGCGTATCCCACATCCCACGTTCTATATCGTGTGGAGAGGAGGGAGGGGAGGGAGAGGTCTGTGGAAGACGAGCTGAACGGAGAGTCGAGACGATAGGGCAAATTACACGTTCACGCATCAGGACCTCGCCACCCACATGCACCCGCCCAGCCATGCGGTGGTACCGCCATCGCTGCCGTTTCCCTCTCCTCCTGCTCTGAGCACGTCCTCATGGTCAGTTCTATCTTCTCCCTTCCCTCATGCAACGACGCCGCAGGTTTGGTAGGCTTCCAACTCCCCCAAGTCACACATGGTACTCCTCCCCCGCTTGAAATCTACACGCCCAGCACCGACACTTGGTCGACTGTCTACCCGCCGATCCCGAACACGGCTTCAGGAGCTCGCTCAGTGCACGGTCTAGTCCCTTTTGTCACACGTACGAACACGACTCCGGAGCGCATCCCGTCGCACTGCTGCATCACAGCGAAAGGGACGCCTCATCAGTTGGACACGCCGGGGCTGACATCTTTCGGGACGACGCGTGGCTCCCCGTCGTCACGTCCACGTCCACGTCAACCCCAAGTTTGGAGTTGAAAAAACTTCGCGTCGAGGGTAGTACGTAGCAAATCCCATCGTCGAACCAACACGCCAACAGGTTCCGTACACTAGGCACCACCTTGTCCGAAACTCGCGACTGGTTCCCCCCCCCCCACGCGTCGTGCGTTTGCGATGGAAAAGCGAGGGTCGTACTCACCAGAGGACCACTCTCATCCAACGGACGGAGCGGTCAGGTGTAGGTCGGAGACGTCGATCTCGTATGCGATACAAGTACCCCTCATTGTTCCTCGTCCGTTCACCCGCGTTCACATGACAGGTACGAACCTCCAAGCGCTCATAGACGCTTGCAATACCCCGCGCCTCCCACACGCACAGATCGTCCTCGTTTTCTCCAATCGCAAGGCTGCGTACGGGCTCACCCGCGCCACCACAGCCAACCCTCCGATCCAAACTGTCTATCTTGGGCTCCCACCGTTCCTACGTGACAACCCGGGCGCGACGCGCGTCGACTATGATCTGGCGGTTGCGAGGGAGGTGCTCAAGGTGCGTCCGGACGTGCTGGTGCTTGCAGGTTGGATGTATATCGTCAGCGAGGTCTTGGAGGTGATGCGTGGCGTACTGGCGATACCCCCATCGCCATCGCACACGCCAGAGAGCAAAGGTGAGGATGACCACGGGCTACGCGTCACGCGTGATATCCCAGTGATCAACCCTGCGTTGCTCAGCCAGTTTGGCGGCGCGAACGCGATGGAACGTGGGTTCGAGGCGTTCCAGCGAGGGGAGGTGGACAGGGATGATGGTTCACCGCGTCATCACAGAGGTGGACCGTGGCGTGCCGATAATCGCGAGAGAGGTCGAGGTGAGGACTTGAAGAACGACTATGAACCCAGGATGCATCGCACTGAGTGGGAGATCATCGACATCGTCGAGGTGGCCAAGCTGGTCCTGGACGGAGTCAGGCCGATCGGCGATTGCTAGCGTCTGCAGGCTGTTACCGGTCGCGAGTAGTGTGCGGACAAAAGTGATGCGTGTCCCAGGTATGTCTGATCATTATATTCACTTGTTGGTCGTAGACTAATCTTATACTACATATTTACCAGCACCCTTAAGCTATTCTTATGGTTACTATCGTATGTATAAAATGAGTACAGTATATACATGTACTCTAGAAAGGGAATTGCAATCGAGAAGTATTTGCCATGGACAGGGGATCCGCCATCTCCGACGCTGGAGTCCGCTGGGGGAGGCCGATGCAGCAGAAGAAGGCGAGGAACGGGAGAAGATTGTCGAACGGCGTTCTTAGTGTAAATGTAAGACAAATGGGATGGAAGCCATCTTTTTGACCAGAGGGTGCATTGATAGGGACGTCCACCGGGGGGGGGGCGAGTTGATACATGTCTTTTAGTCGTGATGTGATGGTCTCTGTACAAAATATGGAGTGTGGAAGAACAGGAGCAGACGGAGCCTTTTTGTGCCAAAGAAGCAAATTCGATGATCTGAACGCCAATCATTATGGTAATGCCCCCCAACAGTGTGGAGTGTGGGCAGCTCGCAGAAGGATGTGATGGTGACCGGGCCAGGTTCTTGTTGCAATTTCCGAAACAACGCGGCGACCGACGCTTCTATTTCATTACGGTACAGCATTGACGGGGCACGCTGCAAGCCACCATGTGTGAGATTTGGGAGGCTTTACACAGCGGTCCGGTGCGGTCGCCCACCGGGTGGAGACTGGCCGCTCCTAAGCAGTCGGAAGCCCAGCCATGTTTTCGAACCACTGGACGCGGGCCGCAACCCTGCTCACGACAGCATCGCTTGGGCCATCATTGTCTTTGTGTGTATAGGGCATCTCCGATAACAGATCTCAGCGATGGGCCTATTGTATGGGGAGGCAGTCAATGTGACGGTACTGCCCGTTTCCCAGGTGGCCATGCGGTGTACCAACGATCAAACAAATGTGCATGAGAACAAGAGAAATCAATTAGATTAGATAACGTGCTCACGATGTTGCCTCGGTTTAGCCCTGGAGAGGGTCCAATGCCACGCCAGGTATCTGCGGTATCTCCAAGCTGTCAACAAATCATCCCCGATTTGGCGGCAGTATAGAGGGAGGACAGGTGAGTGACCTTGTGCAGACTGAACTGGAAGTTTGGAAGACAAGCGGTGAATTCGACAGAGGTACCTGTTTCCTGCATATATATGCATACTCCCTGATTAGCTCGCATTTTCCCTCCAGAGTCCTATGCCTTCCCTCAGACTTACCTTGGGTTTCGAAGTCATCCGAGTCCACCCTGCGACTTAAATGTTTCTATCCCTGCCCACCCTGTCATCGCGAGCGATCTGTCTTTCTGACATGGCCCGGCGGCCAGCAGTTCAACTTGGTGCGTGTTCTCCCCTTAGTGGAGAGACTGAGTCGCTCCGCCTATAATAGGAACTGTGCCAACGGGAAGCCGTGTCTTCTCTGTCGTCTGAACCGTTTCCTCGTACTAGAGGGAAAAGAAAATTGTGACAGAGGTGCATACCACATATGCATCGATCGGCCTCGGTGCTGGGCACGTGAGTGATGACTCATCATCCGGTGGGCGACTCCATTCAAGCTTCAAGCTCAAGTTTCGTACGGAAACCCACGCGTCATCGTCTCATGCGCACATAGGTAAATGAACCCGAATCCCGCCAGCATATAAATACCTGGTCCACCGCGCTGGCCTCTTCTCTCTAGAAACATTCACTGCGTCCCCCCTTCCCTCTGCCTTCGGTGATTTGTGTCGAGGAGTACTCGAGCTCTAGCAGTGTTAGGATTTCTTTCGTCTCGTTCTCATATTCTTGATTATAAGGTCTGTTTCCTACCCTGAACCAAGAAAACAACTCGGCCCATCATAGGAACCGCTCCAACCCGATGCAGTATGTTCTCTGTCGTCTGAACCCCATTGCCAGGGATCATCAGTTACGCAGCACACATTGGATACTAATATGTTCCATTGACCAAGATCACAGATTTGCTCAGAGCGGGCGTACAGGTCAAAGTTCTTCTCGCTGGTACGTCGACACCACCTCGATCACCAAAAAAACCCGCGCATTCCTCGATAACCTCAAGGTACCCCTCGACCTCGTCACGCACCGGACGAAATATTATGAATTCGTCTTACGTGCAAGCTTCACCTCGCTCGGCATACCCACGTCGAGGCTCCGACTACCAGCTCCCACGGGAGTACAATCTAGATAACTACAAGCTCTGCACGCTCGCGACGGAGCACGATGCCAAAAAGGCGAGATCGGAGGTCGTGAAACAGGTCGGGAGCCCGCTGTTGCGCGTGTTGATTTATCCCGGGTTGCAAGCACTCGACGAGCAATACCTTGGGGTCGATTTTCAGTTTGGAGGTGTGGATCAGTTGGGTTTGGTTGGTCGTCGTTGCATTTTTGTGATGTACAACTACAAACGCAAATTTGGACCCCATCCCCACCGCGATCCTGCATCGAGGGACGCCTCATCGGTCGGACACGCTGGCGCTGGTGTCTTTTGCGACGACGCGCGGCTCCTCCTCGTTACGCCCTCCAAATCGACCTCAGTTTGCAACGGAAGATATTTCGCATCGAGCGTCGCATAGCGAATCCCATCGTTGAGTCGAATGTTCCGTACACAAAGCACCCACTTGCCCGAACATCGCGGTTGGTTCCCCCGCGTCGTACGTCCGCGATGGAAAAACGAGGGTCGTACTCTACCGAACGGAGCTGTCAAGTGTGGGACGGAGACGTTGAGCGCCGCGTCGATCGAACGCTGAACGTTGAATGTCGACGACGCCCCTACCAGCGAAGAGTAGGGAAGAAGGCGTGCGCCTAGGACAACGACACCTATGCTGTGTCCTCGTACACGAATCATCCCCTACCCGAGCATGTATATACACTCCCCTTCACGCGTACACTCGAGTCTTTTCTCACCTTACACGACTAGGGATCACACAGTACCTGGTGCTGCGCTGCACGACCCACAGCGTGTCGAGCCCAGTATAAAGTATATGTATATTTCATCATGTTGGCGATCCGAACCCGCGTGAGTGGGCTGACAGGTTCAGAGGTTCGAGCAGGCATCAGAAGACGATTGATCGCGCCGTCATATAGCCTATGAGCCTGGTCGATCATCGATCATATCCGTGGCGCGGATGAGACGTGATGCATGCCAAGAACGAGATACGGAATCCGAACCACCCAGCAAGTACTGTAGTGACGAGAATACTGTACAGTACATTTTTGAGATACAATGACCATAAAACAACATATATGATAGTCCACCCGAATGTTCAAAGACCTACATGGATGAACGGAACCCACTCGTTGAACGACACTTCCCCACTCTCTCTCAGACGCCCAATAGCTTCGTGCAGCGCCCATGCAGCCTCTCGAGAATCCGGCCTCGTGCCATTCCGGAACAGGTGCTCGTACACGTCCCTCGCCACGATGGGCGCGAGCTTATCGCTGATCGACCACATCGTACCAATGACCCCAGCGTAACCCGCAAACAACATCCCCGCTGCGATATGGATAGCCTCGTCGGAGAGACCCTCGTCACCTGTCGCTGTTTGACATGCAGAGAGAAAGGCAAGCCCACCATGAGACCGTGACAACCCGATGATGTCAGATATTTTCAGGCGGCGTTCATTGGCGAGACAGAGTCCGCTGTCGGTCGGATTCTTGGCATCCTGGATTCCGTGGCATGCAAAATGGACCCAGTCCGCCTCCTTCATCAACCCAAGCACTTCCTCGACAGTGCCGACAGAGGGTTCCAGGAAGGTGCATGCTGAAGCTGAGTTCGTAATTACCTCCTTGATGTGTTCCAACTCGGTGTGCACGCCTGGAAGTCGGGAAAGTTGGCCATCTGTGGGTGGTTGACGAACAGCGAGCAGGCGGAGATCGTCGTTATGTGCCATATGGATGTTGCGTGACGGTGCAAGAATGCTGAGCGTAGGGACATATGACGAGACAACAAAGTCGAATATTTTGTGTCCAGGAGCTGAATACTCGGCATCATATAGACCAGCAGCATGGATGGGAAGGAATACGAAAGGGCCTGTTGGACACCAAAAAATGCGTGATAGCTCCCCAGGCGTCTGTTCAGAGACCCAGATGAACGAATTTTGAATACAAGCGACATGACAACACGTACTGAAAAAGCCAATGCATCCATGACTGGTTCAACGACGGATTTCCACAAGGGGGATAAGAAGGATTCCCAGGTCCCGCGGTCCCATCTTTCAATTTGGCCTGTCCTTTCAACAAGAGCGTTGCGAAGGAAACTTTTCAAGATGCCCTGCAGATCGATAGAGCGCTGGAAAGTGAAATTGGGAAGTGAGACATGAATTACATGATCCACGTCGGCAAGGACGATCAATGCATCGCATCGACGTTCTGCAGCATTGAGGACAACGACTGGTCCAGATTGTGCTGAAGCACGGAGCTGAGAGAAATCTTTCTGGAGGAGGAACCGGTTGAAACCAGGAAGACGTCGAATCTCCTGAAGCAGTGTATCTCGTTCGATCGCGAGTGTACGGTGTGTATCAGCGACTTGCTGCAATGTGTGTATTGCACGATGCATTGCATCATCAGTCGATTCCGAGAAGGTGGATAAAGGTTTTTCGCGAGTGGCACCAGCATCATCTAACGCAGCAGACAGTTCCCGAAGTCGACGGGCATGATCTGGATGAGCAGATGACAACTGCTCATAAGAGCCGCGGAGCTCAAGGAGCTCCCCCCAAACGATTGAACGTCCTTGCTCGAGCCACTCCACAGCAAGTTCTGGAAGCCCGGAGTCCAAAGCTGCAGCTGCAGCCTCGCGAACAACATCAGCACCTCGCTTGAGTTCTGTGTAACGGTGTGTAAGGGAAAGGCCAATCCATGCAAGTTGGGGAAGGAGGTGAATGGCAATAGAATGTGCACGGAGGAGAGAGGGATGGCGGATACGTCGAGCACATAATATCCAATTGCGCGATGCACGAAATCGATCACTGATAGGGCCTATGGGAACAGATGCAGCATGTGAATACAGGGAAATTGCATCCTCGAGATCACTCGGCTCCCTGAGGGACTCGAAGCGAGCTTTGAAGGAGTTCCCGAGGTTGTTCAGATAACCTGGCTTGTCGGGGTGACCATCAGGAGTGAGGCGAACGGCATCCTTGTATGTCGAAATGGCATCCTCGAGATCCCTCAGCTCCCCGAGGTGCTTGAAACGAGTGATGAAGGAGTTCCCGAGGTTGTTCAGATAACCTGGCTTGTCAGGGTGACCATCAGGGGTGAGGTGAATGGCATCCCTGTGTGTCGAAATCGCATCCTCGAGATCCCTCAGCTCCCCGAGGCGCTCGAAACGAGCTCTGAAGGAGAGACCAAGGTTGTTCAGATGACGCGGCTTGTCAGGGTGACCATCAGGGGTGAGGTGAACAGCATCCCTGTGTGTCGAAATCGCATCCTCGAGATCCCTCAGCTCCCCGAGGCGCTCGAAACGAGCTCTGAAGGAGAGACCGAGGTTGTCCAGATGACGCGGCTTGTCAGGGTGACCATCAGGGGTGAGGTGAACAGCATCCCTGTGTGTCGAAATCGCATCCTCGAGATCCCTTAACTCCCCAAGGCGCTCGAAACGAGCTCTGAAGGAGTTCCCGAGGTTGTTCAGACAAGTCGGCTTGTCAGTGTGACCATCAGGGATCAGGTGAACGGCATCCCTCTGTGTCGAAATCGCATCCTCGAGATCCCTCAGCTCCCTGAGGCGCAAGAAACGAGCTCTGAAGGAGAGACCAAGGTTGTTCAGACGAGCCGGCTGGTCAGGGTGACAATCAGGGGTGAGGCGAACGGCATCCATGTGTGTCGAAATCGCATCCTCGAGATCCCTCAGCTCCCCAAGGCGCTCGAAACGAGCTCTGAAGGAGTTCCCGAGGCTGTTCAGACAAGTCGGCTTGTCAGGATGACCATCAGGGGTGAGGTGAACGGCATCCCTCTGTGTCGAAATGCCATCCTCGAGATCCCTCAGCTCCCCGAGGCGCAGGAAACGAGTGATGAGGGAGTTCCCGAGGTTGTTCAGATGACGCGGCTTGTGAGGGTGACCATCAGGGGTGAGGTGAACGGAATCCTTGTGTTTCGAAATCGCATCCTCGAGATCCCTCAGCTCCCCGAGGTGCTCGAACCGAGTGATGAAGGAGTTCCCGAGGTTGTTCAGATAACGTGGCTTGTCAGGGTGACTATCAGAGGTGAGGTGAATGGCATCCCTGTGTGTCGAAATGGCATCCTCGAGATCCCTCGGCTCCCCGAGGCGCAAGAAACGAGCTCTGAAGGAGAGACCGAGGCTGGTCAGACGACCCGACTTATCAGGGTGACCATCAGGGGTGAGGCGAAGAGCATCCCTGTGTGTCAAAATCGCATCCTCAAGATCCCTCAGCTCCCCGAGGCGGAAGAAACGAGCTCTGAAGGAGTTCCCGAGGTTGTGCAGACAAGTCGGCTTGTCAGGGTGACCATCAGGGGTGAGGTGAACGGCATCCCTCTGTGTCGAAACCGCATCCTCGAGATCCCTCAGCTCCCCGAGGCGCTCGAAACGACTGATGAAGGAGAGACCGAGGTTGTTCAGATAACCCGGCTTGTCAGGGTGACCACCAGGGGTGAGGTGAACGGCATCCATGTATGTCGAGATCGCATCCTCGAGATCCCTCAGCTCCCCAAGGCGCTGGAAACGAGCTTTGAAGGAGTTCCCAAAGTTGTTCAGACGAGCTGGCTTGTCAGGGTGACCGTCAGGGGTGAGGTGAACGGCATCACTGTGTGTCGAAATCGCATCCTCGAGATCCCTCAGCTCCCCGAGGCGCTCGAATCGCAACCTCAATGCCGAGCCGAGAGACCCTAGTCCTACGCGGTACCTGTCATCCCAAACCGAAACAGATCTGACCAATTGTTGTAAAAGTGTGATTGCTCGTTGCAGGTCGGCTAGATCTCCGAGTCGTTGGAACCGCTTCAACAGCTGGACACTTGAGCTCCATGGGTCCTCGTCTATTAAGTGCGAACTTGAATGCAAGTCCACCGACAATTGGCTACTTGCATGGTCAGGGCCAGATCTATGGCCAGCATATAATTGCAGCATGAGAGACACGGCTCGGTTTTCACCACTGTCAGTGGAGCTGAGCTCCATCGCCTCATGCAACAATGTCTCAACTTGTGCCCCATCGACATCGTCTCTCTGCTTCTCGAATCGTGCCAAATGCACCGCAGCCAGCTGAACCAATGTAGATGGACGGTCAGTGTGACCGACAGGACGGGCCGCAAGTGCATCGCGACACAACCGAATGGGGATCTCGAGGGAACCAATCGTGTCCTCGACCTGACAGAGGATGAGTTTCGCCATAGCCAGGTTCGACTGAGCAACCGCGCGACAAGGATGGTCGACCGGACAATGGTTGAGTGCCCGCTCAAACTCTGCAACCGAATGCTCCAGGTCTCGTTTTTCCCCATGCTTCCGGTAATGTGAGAGAGCGCTGTGACCATGATTCGTTGCGTCTTCCAGCTCGTTTAGGGTTTCTGTGGTTGACTATAGACATACGATGATCAATCAGGATTGTATTGACAGAAGTAGCCTGCTTACACAAACAGGGCCGAGGACCCTCGACGCTGATGAACCACTGCTCTCGCCATTACGCTGTTCGACAGTCACAAGAATAGATGAACATGGGGATACAATGTCACCATTCTGTGGGAAGAGGGTAAATGCTACGATGATGTGAGTACTCGGATCGTTACGCAAAATCCCGTCCCACTTACAAACGCGTCTTGTACTGCGATCCAATAGTTGATCCACAGTGGTTGTCAACTTTCGCAAGTGTTCCCCAGTACCCAACATGGGCTGGAATTCGAAGGATGCATATACCTCAAGAGTAACGGTAGCTGATCGCTCAGACGGTCTATGACTTGTGTGAGCACTAACCTGGGGTAGAGAAGGAGAACTCACAATGGGATCAGCCCACGCCATTCAACGACATCGTCACTCATTGATGAACGTTCGTTTTCGGTTCTCCACTCATGGCCACTGTGACGGACCACCGTGTAGAAGCCGGCGGGGAGTCGTCGAAGGCCAAGAGCGGGCTCCTTCGCTTGGATATCTACATTGCCATTAGCATGCTTTCAACTGTGTAGGGAAATGAGTCGCGCACTCGTAATGACCATTTCTTTGTTTTCGCCCATGTGCGTAACAGAACTCGACGAAGACGACGACCCATCCTGTGGTTGGTCCCCCAGTACATGGTTTCCCTCCTCCTCTTGCTGCTGAGCGGAACACGGAGAGGAAGGGTCGCCCTGTGGCTTGTCCTGGTGTTCAGATGTTTCCTTTTCCCCCTGTTCCTGCGCAGAACCCGATGACGAAGGACCGTCTTGCGGCTGGTCCTCGGATCCGGATTCCTCCTCCTTCCCTTGCTCCTGCCCTGCATATTGGGGATAAGGGCCGGAAGCACTGGGTGTCTGTAGGCCGTCCTACAGGATAAATCAGTTGACGAACCAGGAGAGAGCTCTTGAGACCCACAATCATGGTGTTACACGGCGGCGTGCTTGATTCAGGTTGTGGCCGTTCCCCTCCGGTGCTCGATCTGCTGGTCATTTCTGGTTAGACTATGAAAGCATGCAACGAGGGACATACCTAGAGCACATTGCAGTCCATGCTCGCTTCCACAGTACACCGAACCTTGTCCAGGTCGACGTGCTTGGTTCATGTTGTTGTTCTTCCACGGTGCCCGGTCTACCCGCCATCGCTCCTCAGAACACAGAACTGTCAAGGATGCAACGAGAGACATACGTGGAGCGTCGTGAAGTCCATACTCGCTTCCATAGTAGCCCAAACATTGTCCTCGTTGACATCGTCGATTCGTGTTGTGGTTGTTCTCGTTCAGTGCTCAATCCGCGATTCATGTTGACCAGGAATGTGGGTTGTTAAATGGAGCGGAGAATGTCCCGAGCGTTTATAAGCCCATGCTTGTGCCCATGCCACGTTTAACGGAGCAGTGCATGATGCAGCATTTGAGATTTTCGAGCTGGAAGTAGCGTGCAGCACTGGATGGAACAGTGAAAATTCAACGAACGCAAGGAAGGGTATTACGACATACCGGGAAAGTGAGCTGTAGTATTAAAAACTGTGCAGGAAGGGAAAGTGCTTCCACAGCGAAGTAGCATGACAATACATGTCCCAACACAGTGTGGCCATCTCAGTGGTCCTGCAACTTACCACGCACTTGAAGTTGCGGTGGATTTGATGGAGGGACCGTACGATGACAACGCGCTCAGTGAGGACTCAGGATCGAGGTCGAATCGCATTAGGCTGTGACACGTCACACCAGCGGCACACCTCCTGTCTGCCTTTCATGACCTTGCTGGACCGCTTTCAAGCTGGCATCTGGATTGAAGTATCGCTCGACGCACTCGACAACGCAAGCACGACCACGATAACATCTCACCGCTGTCAACGACGACTCGGACGCAGCACCCGCGTTCAGAAGCTACCACGCCTCTGCGCTGTCCAGTCACTTTACTTAGGACACACGCCGGATGCCCGGCGTCGGGCCGTCTCGCCGCTCTGCACGCCTATGACCTCGCCACCCTCGCGGTGGTACTGACTTCGCCGCCGTGTCCCTCTCCCCAGGCTCTGAGCTCGTCGTCACTCGCTTCGGAGGTCGTTCTTTCATCTTCCTCCTTCCTAGTAGTCCCGTCACGCTTATACCACGACATGAGGTTTCGACGTGTAGCCCCCTTTTCCACAACTGCAAGCACAAACCTGGACCGCATCCCCACTGCGATGCTGCATCATGGGCGAGAGGGACGCCTCATCGGTCGGACACGCTGGGGGCTGGTGTCTTATGGGACGACGCGCGGCTCCTCCTCGTTACGCCCATGTCTACGTCCACATCGACCCCTAGTTTGCAACCGAAAAAGTTGCGCATCGAGGGTACGTAGCAAATCCCATCGTCGAATCAAATACTTCAACGCGTTCCGTACACTAGCCACCCACTTGCCCGATGTGACCAAGCACGCGATACAAGTACAAGGAAAAGAAGGGAACATTGACAGTGTATGGATAACGTGTGTGTCGTGATATCTCTTTGATGTGCAGTGTACCGCATATTATGCATGCTCCATTCGAGAGCCCAACACGTTCGCTATGCCCAATGGTCACGCGTGTGCTTTTGCTTTCTCTCGTCCTCCAGGAAGAGTGGCATATACCTCACACATTCCGCCACACGATTCACAGTGCGTTGAGCCTCAGCCTGATGCATTCCAATTTTAACTCTCTTTCTTCACACTCGAGCACGAGCGGACTGCTAGATTCAGCCGCCCTCGCAAACACCATGCCAATGGACAGCGCAACCAGATGGACTTCAGGGGTTGGGATCCTGAGATCTACGTCTGCATGGTGTGGGCTCCTAATTGCATACTCGGATAGCACATCCACTAGCGACGAGTTAACACGTTGTCAAACATTAGAGCCCTCGCGCCAGTGTGGCAAAGGTGATAAGTCGGTCGAGAACAACGTGTAGAGCTAACGATTGAGATCGAGATGGAGCAAGAGTACATTTTTCAAATACGCCATGACACCATGAAACTATAAAAACAAAATGGTCACTTGAACAAGTCAAAGACCTACATGGATGAATGGAAGCCATGTAACAAACGACGCCTCGCCACTCTCTCGAAGACGCCCAACAGCTTCGTGCAGCGCTCGTGCAGCATCCCGATAATCCGGCCTCGTGCCGTTCTGAAACAAGTACTCGTATACCCTCCTCGCCACGACAGGCGCATGTTTGTCGCTGATCGACCACATCGTACCAATCACTCCACCATAACCCGCAAATAACATCCCTGCTGCGATATGGATCGCCTCATCAGTGAGACCCTCGTCACCCATCGCCGTCTGACAGGCCGACAAAAAGGCAAGCCCACCACGAGAACGTGACAGCCCGATGATGTCTGATACCTTCAAACGGCGTTCATCAGCTAGACAGAGACCACTCTCAGTTGGCTTTGTGGGATCTTGGATACCATGGCACGCGAAATGAACCCAGTCCGCATCCTTCATCAGGCCAAGTACTTCCTCGACTGTGCCGAGAGAAGATTGGATGAGGGTGGTGCGTGCCGAGGTTGGATTTTCAACTACTGTCCTGATGTGTCTCAATTCGGGAGCTACACCTCGAAGAGATTGTTGGCCGTCGGAGGGCGGTTGAGGGACAACAAGGAGGCACAGATCATCGCTAGGTGGCACACTGGGATCGGGTGATCGTGCAAGAATGGTGAGAGTAGGGATGTATGACGACACCACGAAATCGAATACTTTGTGCCCGGGTGAGGAATGCTGAGTGCCATACAAGCCAGCTGCATGGATAGGAAGGAACACGAAAGGGCCAGTCGGACACCAGAAAATGCGTGATAACTCCCCAAGAGTCTAATCATATGGATCAGCTATGAATTCAAGTTAAATGACAGCGCTTACGGTGAAAGCCAGGCTATCCAGGACTGGTTTAATGACGCCGTTCCACAAAGTGGATAAGAGCGACTCCCAGTTAACACGGCCCCGTGTTGTAGGGTTTCCCTCCCTGTCGTCAAGGGGAATCACACGAGCATCGCCAAGTAATGCCCTGAGTGAGTTCTGAAGACCTACAGACCGTTGGAAGTTGAAATTGGGAAGGGGGACATGGATTACATGATCCACGTCGGCAAGAAGGATCAATGCATCACATCGGGTTTCTGCAGCATTGAGCATAACGACCGGTCCAGAGTGTGCTGAAGCACGGAGCTGAGAGAAATCTTTCGGGAGGAGGAACCGGTTGAAACCAGGAAGGCGTCGAATCTCCTGAAGTAGTTTATCTCGTTCGATCGCAAGTGTACGGTGCATATCAATGACTTGCTGCAAGGTTTGTGTAGCGCGATGCTTTGGATCATCAGTCGATTCCGAGAAGGTGGACAAATATTGTTCGCGAATGGCACCAGCATCATCTAATGCGGTAGACAGTTCCCGAAGTCGACGGGTGTGATCCGGATGAGCAGACGACAATTGCTCATACGAGCCGCGAAGCTGAAGGAGCTCCCCCCAAACAATCGAACGTCCTTGCTCAAGCCATTCCACAGCAAGTTCTGGAAGCCCAGAGTCCAAAGCTGCAGCTGCAGCCTCGCGCACAACATTGGCACCTTGTTTGAGTTCTGCGTAACGGTGGGTAAGGGAAAGGCCAATCCATGCAAGTTGGGGAAGGAGGCTAATGGCAATAGAATGTGCACGGAGGAGAGAGGGATGGCGGATATGTCGAGCACATAATATCCAATTGCGTGATGCACGAAATCGAACATTGATGGGGCCTATGGGAACAGATGCAGCATGTGAATACAGGGAAATTGCGTCCTCGAGATCACTCGGCTCCCTGAGGGACACAAAGCGAGCTTTGAAGGAGTTCCCGAGGCTGTTCAGCATGCCGGGCGTGAGAGGGTGACTACGAGGAATGAGGACAATGGCATCCCTGTATGTCGAAATGGCATCCTCGAGATCTCTGAGCTCCCTGAGGTGCACGAAACGAGCTCTGAAGGAGTTCCCGAGGTTGTTCAGATAACCCGGCTTGTCAGGGTGACCATCAGGGGTGAGGTGAACAGCATCCCTGTGTGTCGAAATCCCATCCTCAAGATCCCTCAGCTCCCCGAGGTGCTTGAAACGAGTGATGAAGGAGAGACCAAGGTTGTTCAGATGACCTGGCTTGTCAGGGTGACCATCAGGGGTAAGGTGAATGGCATCCCTGTGTGTCGAAATCCCATCCTCAAGATCCCTCAGCTCCCCGAGGTGCTTGAAACGAATGATGAAAGAATTTCCGAGGGTGCTCAGAAAAGTCGGCTTGTCAGGGTGACCATCAGGGGTGAGGTGAACAGCATCCCTGTGTGTCGAAATTGCATCCTCGAGATCCCTCAGCTCCCCAAGGCGCTCGAAACGAGTGATGAAGGAGTTCCCGAGGTCGTTCAGACAAGTCGGCTTGTCAGGGTGACCATCAGGGGTGAGGTGAACGCCATCCCTGTGTGTCGAAATCGCATCCTCGAGATCCCTCAGCTCCCCGAGGCGCTTGAAACGAGTGATGAAGGAGAGACCGAGGTTGGTCAGACAACGCGGCTTGTCAGGGTGACCATCAGGGATGAGGTGAACAGCATCCCTGTGTGTCGAAATCCCATCCTCGAGATCCCTCAGCTCCCCAAGGCGCTTGAAACGACTGATGAAGGAGAGACCGAGGTTGGTCAGACAAGCAGGCTTGTCAGGGTGACCATCAGGGGTGAGGTGAACGGCATCACTATGTGTCGAAATCGCATCCTCGAGATCCCTCAACTCCCCGAGGCGCAAGAAACGAGCTCTGAAGGAGAGACCGAGGTCGTTCAGACGACTCGGCTTGTCAGGGTGACCATCAGGGGTGAGGTGAACAGCATCCCTGTGTCTCGAGATCGCATCCTCGAGATCCCTCAGCTCCCCGAGGCGCTCGAAACGACTGATGAAGGAGAAACCAAGGCCGTTCAGACGACCCGGCTTGTCAGGGTGACCATCAGGGGTGAGGTGAACGATATCACTGTATGTCGAAATCACATCCTCGAGATCCCTCAGCTCCCCGAGGCGCTTGAAACGAGTGATGAAGGAGAGACTGAGGTTGTTCAGACGACCCGGCTTGTCAGGGTGACCATCAGGGGTGAGGTGAACGGCATCCCCGAATGTCGAAATGGCATCCTCGAGATCCCTCAGCTCCCCGAGGCGCCCGAAACGAGCGATGAAGGAGAGACCGAGGTTGTTCAGACAAGTCGGCTTGTCAGGGTGACCATCAGGGGTGAGGTGAAAAGCATCCCTGTGTGTCGAAATGGCACCCTCGAGATCCCTCAGCTCCCCGAGGCGCTCGAAACGAGTGATGAAGGAGTTCCCGAGGTTGGTCAGACAAGCAGGCTTGTCAGGGTGACCATCAGGGGTGAGGTGAACGGCATCTCTGAGTGTCGAAATCGCATCCTCGAGATCCTTCAGCTCCCCGAGGCGCTCGAATCGCAACCTCAATCCTGTGCCGAGATTCCCTAGTCCTACGCGGTACCCATCATCCCAAACCGAAACAGATCTGACCAATTGTTGTAAAAGTGTGATTGCTCGTTGCAGGTCGGCTAGATCTCCGTGTCGTTTGAATCGCTTCAACAGCTGGACACTTGAGCCCCATGGGTCCTCGTCTATTAAGCGCGAACTTGAATGCAAGTCCACTGACGATTGGCTACTTGCATGGTCAGGGCTAGATCTATGGCCAGCATATAATTGCAGCATGAGAGACACCGCTCGGTTTTCATCACTGTCAGTGGCGCTGAGCTCCATCACCTCATGCAACAATGTCTCAACTTGTGCCCCATCAACATTGTCTCTCTGCTTCTCGAATCGTGCCAAATGCACCGCAGCCAGCTGAACCAATGTAGATGGACGGTCAGTGTGACCGACAGGACGGGCCGCAAGTGCATCGCGATACAAGCGAATGGGGATCTCGAGGGAACCAATCATGTCCTTGACCTGACAGAGGATGAGTTTTGCCATGGCCAGGTTCGACTGAGCGGCCGCGCGACAAGGATGGTCGACCGGACAATGGTTGAGTGCCCGCTCAAACTCTGCAACCGAATGCTCCAGGTCTCGTTTTTCCCCATGCTTCCGGTAACGTGAGAGAGCGCTGTGACCATGATTCGTTGCGTCTTCCAGCTCGTTTAGGGTTTCTGTGATTGACTATAGACATACAATAATCAATCAGGATCGTGTTGACAGAAGTAGCCTGCTTACACAAACAGGGCCGAGGACCCTTGATGCTGATGAATCACTGCTCTCACCATCACGCTGTTCGACAGTCACAAGAATAGATGAACATGGGGATACAATGTCACCATTCTTTGGGAAGAGAGTAAATACTACGATAATGTGAGTACTCGGATTGCCACGCAAGATCCCGTCCCACTTACAAACGTGTTTTGTACTGCGATCCAATAGTTGATCCATAGTGATTGTCAACTTTCGCAAGTGTTCCCCAGCACCCAACATGGGCTGGAATTCGAAGGATGCGTATACCTCAAGAGTAACAGTAGCTGATCGATCTGGCGGTCTATGACTTCTGTGAGCACTAATCTGGGTTGGAGAAGGAGAAACTCACAATGGGATCGGCCCACGCCATTCAACGACATCGTCACTCACTGATAGACGTTTGTTTTCGGTTCTCCACTCATGCCCACTGTGACGGACCACGGTGTAGAAGCCGGCAGGGAGTCGTCGAAGGCCAAGAGCGGGTTCCTTTACTTGGATATCTACCTTGTCATCAGCATGCTTTCAACTGTGTAGGGAATTGAGTCGCGCACTCATAATGACCATTTCTTTGTCTTCGCCCATGTGCGTAACAGAGCTCGACGAAGACGATGACCCATCCTGTGGTTGGTCCCCCAGTGCATGGTTTCCCTCCTCTTGCTGCTGTGCGGAACTCGGAGAGGAAGAGTCGCCCTGTGGCTTGTCCTGGTGTTCAGATGTTTCCTCTTTCCCCTCTTCCTGTGCAGAACCTGGTGACGAAGGACCGTCTTGTGGCTGGTCCTCGGATCCGGATTCCTCCTCCCCTTGCTCCTGCCCTGCATGTTGTGGATAAGGGCCGGAAGCACTGGATGTCTGTATGCCGTTCTACAGGATAGATCAGTTGACGAATTAGGAGAGAGCTCTCAAGACCCACAGTCACGGTGCTACACGGTGGCATGCTTGATTCAGGTTGTGGTTGTTCCACTCCGGTGCTCGATCTGCTGGTCATTTCTGGTCAGTCTGCGAAAGCATGCAACGAGGGACATACTTGGAGCGCATTGAAGTCCATACTCGCTTCCACAGTAAACCGAACCTTGTCCAGGTCGACGTGCCTGGTTCATGTTGTGGTTGTTCTTCTCCGGTGCCCGGTCTACCCGCCATCGCTACTCAGAACCGTGAACTGTCAAGGATGCAACAAGAGACATACGTGGAGCGTCGTGAAGTCCAAACTCGTTTCCATAGTAGCCCAAACCTTGTCCTCGTTGACATCGTCGATTCGTATTCAGTGCCCAATCCGCGATTTATGTCGAGCAGGAAGGTGGGTTGTTAATGGAGCGAAGAACATGCCGAGCGTATATAAGCCCCATGCTTGTGCCCATGCCACGTGTAACGGAGCAGTGCACGATGCAGCATTTGAAAGTTTCGAGCTGGAAGTAGCGTGCATGTGCAGGGTGTGATGTGCAGGCTACTCGATTTGTTTTACACCTGTGGTAAAACTGTCACCAGGAAGGGAAACACTGGCACTTTTCATACGTACATACTTCCACAGCAAATCGAACGTTGACCACGAAGTAGTATTGCCTTGCTGTGTGATGACCCGGAACGATTCAACACAGCATGTCCCAACAGCTAGCTGGTGCAACTACTAGGCTTGCCAAGGTCCTGGTCGTCGGCCATCTCGGTTTAGCACTGCTGCTCAGAGAGGCATGCAATTTGCCACACACTTGAAGTTGCGGCGGGTGATGGATCGCACGATGACGAACGGGCGACTCTGGGGCGTGTGGCTTTCCATATAGGAAACATCTGTAAATGTGCTGTCACCCTGTCACCCTGTATTTTCAGACACCTGGCACCCCCAAACCACTGCGTTAAAGACATCCAGTCCGTCCTTTAAGCTTTAAATGTGAAAATGCCGCATCGGCATGCTTAGGGATGTGGAGCATAAGTATAGGCCTATTATATGGTATGTGAACAAGAGGCACGTCATCATGACAAATCTTTTTATCCGGCTACTCGTCTTGACGCACTATCACTCTTTCGACGCACTGCAACATCCATTCCTGTATCTCGTGATCCCAGAGCACGGTGGGCACTTTGATCTGACCAGTACCCGTGATGGCGGCCTTGATCTTCAACGCCCTGTATTCCCTGAACGTGCCTGGTTTCAAGATGTGGATAGTCAGCGACGCGAGCCTTTTACTATTCAGGACTCTTCTGATGAGCTCGTTTGAGCTACAGAGGGCTGCTTCAACGCGAGCTAGTGCTTGATGAGCTGATGTGGCTGTTCCATCATTGAGGAGGGGGGAAATAATAAATGTCAGTCGTCTTGACACGAGACAGAACAATCTCACAGAGTTCCCCATCGATCTCGACGAGAAATGATAGCGAGCATGGCATCTTCCGGTCGTCCACGATTGCAGTCATTTCAGTAATGCGTCCGAGCACGTCCTGTGCTGAGAAGATGGCCCCTGTGAGTTCCTCTTCACTGATCAACGCGCCTTGAACGCGGATAACGGTGCTAATCGCACGCAACAAATCGTCTCAGCCGACAGCGGGATGGAGGTTGGAATGAAAACGCGTACCCGCGACGTTCAACGTAGCGTAGAATGGGACTACCATCGATTGAATCAAAGCCAACGATTTCAACGACATCACCAAGGCGATATCGCCACAAGCCATCGCGCGTGGTGACTATGACCTCATATCGATGGCCAACTTTGACCTCGTGCTGTATACTAGAGTGAGCGTGATATATAGTCCGACAGGAAGAGTCCGTACGGCAAACGCTAAATTGGATGCGGTTTCTGGACGCGACAGATCAAGGTACTCGATGATGTCATCGCTGGTCGCTTTGAAGAGGTTGAGCTCGGTAAGACTGTACGCAGTCCCGATGTAAGCTTCGCTTGCAGTGAACCCCAGGCTCGTCATACGGACATCA